>CAUYQU010062818.1:0-53554 GCA_963574635.1 Cheracebus regulus
AGCCTACAGAAGGGGAAGAAGGAGGAGAAGATGGAAGACAGCTGAACCGCTGGGGCGCCCGCAACACCCGAGCTTCCCACAATAAAGTTGCCAGAACAAGTACCTGTTGTTGTGTGCTCCTTGCCGGCCGAGGCGCGCGCGGCAGGACACAGGCGAGCATGGCCCTCTGGCATCCAAACACGTCACTTTTGTGGGAAAGGGGTGCTTGATGACCTCTCTCTCCCTCTTTCTCTCCTTCTCTCTCTCTCTCACACACACACACACATACACACCCACACCCACAAACACAAAATGCATGGCTCATATACCATACACACACACACACAGCACATGGCTCACACACCACACGCAGCCCATGGCTCACACACACACAGCACACAGCTCACACCATACACACACTTGCACAGTGCATGACTCACACAAACACACACAATGTGCGGCTCACACCCACAAACACAGCCTATAGCTCTCACACAGCACATAGCTTGTGGGCACACACACACAGAGCGCATGGCATACACACATGCACACACACAGCGTGCAGCTCACAGCACACTGCTGACACACATCGCACAGCTCTCACACACACAGTACACAGCCAACACAGCACACAGCTCACACAATGCATAGCTCACACACACAGCGCATGGCACACACACTCACACATATACTCTCACACACACCCTGGCTGAGGTGGGAGGGTCTGGCCTCAGGTCTCAGGCCTACTATAGCTCCACTCCGTGGGCTCCACATGCTGCCTGACAAGCCTCCACGCCTCACCCCTGCGTGTGCTCGGCCCTGTGGCTGCGTGACTCGGGAGGCTCTTCCTCTCTTGTCTCTTGTTCTGCTATGCCCTTTCCTGAAAAGCTGAATGGTGCCTTCAGTGTCTTCATGCCTGTCAACACTTCCTTAGAGGCCGTCACAAACACAGTAGCTCAAGTCCCTGACCCTCCCCTCTTAGATGAGAGCAGGGGGAGGGCCTGAAAGGCCGGAAGGGCCCACCCACCGTGGGCTTCACACAGCGCCTGACCCTTCCAGGATAATGGGGGTCTCGCCAAGCTGCACACATAGCCTGTGGTCATGAATGTTCCACATCTCGCAGGCATTTGGGATGAGTACAAGAGCAGATCTCAGTGAACTGCAGCTGAAAGCACAGTCCCAGCCAGCTCCACCTGCTCCCCTTCTCTGAACTTGACCCAGAACGTGGGAAGGATTGAGATTCTATGTGAACGTCACAAGAGGTGACATTCACAGCTTAGGTGTGAAAGCTACTCAATCTCTAGAATTTAAATCCAGTGATTATAGAATACGAAATGCAAGTATTCCAAGGGTGATCACTATATTTTATGTAGACTAAGGAGCTAGCATCATAGGATCTATAGAAATTGTGAACATCAGTGGTACGGCTGAATGGCAGTGCACACATATTCAGTAATTACAGCCCATCTTTGCGGCACAGGACAAAGTCATTCCAGATGGCTACATAAGCACATGATGCATTTGCATAACCGCCAAAGGGGCTTAGGATGGAGGAAAAAGTAAAAGCTTTAGTCTAAGGAACCTCTGGCTACACAAAATCTCATTTTCAGAATTAATCAATATCCTTCCAGGCACACAGAGTGTCTCATCATTTGCATGTTTACAACTTGAGGGAATTTTTAAAAAATCTGTTTTCTCATTACTGCTGTACCTACCATTGCCACAAAACAGTCTTCTCATAGAACTTTGCAGACACAATTCTGTCAGCCTAGTGAATGGATGACGTGCTGGGATGATCTCCAGGTGTCCTCTGTGTTTGCAGCTTCTCACTTGATGCCTTGGAAGAAACTCTCATTGGCACACATGCCCTAAATCCTGAAGCAAGTGTTGCCTCACGGCCCACCCCCCACATCGGAGGGAGTCTGGGAATGTTTATTTTTGTGTACTGGTTTCTTGAAAGACATCTTCCTAGACTGCCCTGCAAATTTTGATAAAATTGGTAATTTAAACATTTTCACGTAACTCAGGGAGAGAATGTCCAGGTAACTCATTTGGTGTAGTCATTTGGAATTCTCTAAGACGTTGAGGCTGCAGAAACAACTCGTTAGGATAAGATTTGATCTACTGATGAAATTATGGAGAAAAGGTATATGCAGAACACTTCCTGGTTTGGCTGAAGATGGGACCATCTTGTCATACTGAATATCTCTAGCACATTATACGGTGACCCACAGAAAAATCACCAATTGCCGACCACAGCTCTGGGCTTACAGCAAAGCTTTCTGAATCAATTAATGGGTTCAAGAAAAAAAAAGTTCTAATTACCTCTTTCTGCAACTGACCAAAACTTAAAATAGTTTCAGACTTTTATATGAAAATATCAAAAGAGGTCTTATTAATGAAAACTTAAAGTAAATGGCCTTGAGATTCAGCTTTTGGAATAAAATAAACCAAGAGAAATATAGCACAGAGCAATCAATATTTACAGAAACCATCAAAAACATAAGACAGAGAATTACCTGAAGAGTTGAAAAAAGAAAAAGAAAAAGACATAAGAATAACAGGAATAAAACCCTTTTTTTTTTTTTTTTTTTAGATGGAATCTTGTTCTGTCGCCAGGCTGGAGGGCAGTGGTGCAATCTCAGCTCACTGTAACCTCCGCCTCCTGGGTTCAAGTGATTCTCCTGCCTCAGTCTCCCGAGTAGCTGGGATTACAGGTGTGCACCACCACACCTGGCTAAGTTTTGTATTTTTAGTAGAGACAGGATTTCACCATGTTGACCAGTCTGGTCTCGAACTCCTGACCTCAGTGATACACCCACCTTGGCCTCCCAAAGGGCAGGGATTACAGGCGTGAGCCACAGCACTTGGCCCAGACCAGATTTCTTAGCTGCGTTCTGAACACCAAGAACAGGACGCCACAGCCCTGCTGCTCAGGTGAGATGCTGTAACATCAGGAGATGACAGACAACTCACCCCCTTTGATTTGTGCATTTCCAGTAAGAAAAACGCGGCCACAATAGTGGGCAGTGAGCAAGCAGCCTGGACCAGGAACTGGGGCAGATATGAGAGAGAGAACAGCAAGTGTGCCTCTGGTTGGTGTTGGTCACCTAGCGCTTTGTTGAAGATTTCATGTCCGTATTAATGGAGAATATTGGTCTGCAGTTTATTTTCTGCAATGTTTTGACTGCGTTTGGTGTAAGAGTAATGCTTGTTTCAAAAACTGAATGGATAAGTGTTTCCTCCTCCTTTTTTTTCTAGAAGATATTGTAGAAGATATTGGTGTTCTTTTTCTTTGAGATGAAGTTTCGTTTTTGTTGCCCAGGCTGGGCAGTGGCACGATCTTGGCTCACCGCAACCTCCACCTCCTGGGTTGAAGTGATTCTCCTACCTCAGCCTCCTGAGTAGCTGGGATCACAGGTGTGTGGCACCATGCCCTGCTCATTTTGTATTTTTAGTAGAGACGGGGTTTCTCCATGTTGGTCAGGCTGATCTCAAACTCCCGACCTCAGGTGATCTGCCTGCTTTGGCTCCCAAAGTGCTGGGATTACAGGTGTGAGCCACTGTGCCCAGCCAAGATACTGCTGTTCTCCTTGACATTTGATAGAATTCCCCAGTGAAACCACCTGAGATAAACACTTTGTTTTGAAAGTTTGTAAATCACAAATTCAGTTTTCTTAGTCATTATAAGGCCATCCAAAGGCTCTATAGTGATGCGGTTGTGGCAGTTTGTGGTTGAAGAGGAAACAGTCTCATCAGTTTAAGTTGTGAGATCTCTATGGGTAGAGTTATTACTGTACTTTCTTATCAATCTGTGGAAGTTTACACAGTCTGCAATGATACCCCGTTGCATTTATTAGAGTCTCAATTTTTGTTTCCTCTTTCTTTTTCCCCTCTTTTTTTTGTGAGTCTTTCTAAACATTTGGCAAATTTAACGATAACTTCAAAGAAACAGCTGTTTCACTGGTTTCCTCTTCTGTTTTTCTGTTTTCAGTTTTGCTGATATCTGCTCTTCGAGTTTATTTTGCTCTTCTATTTCTAGTTTCCTAGTTTTTAGACGTTTCCTCTTCTCTAATGAATGCATGCTTTTCATGCTGTAAATTTCCTGCGCAGCCTGATTTAGCTGTGTCTCACACACTTTGATATATTACAGTGTTCTCATTTTCATACACTCATTATTTTGTATTTGCCTTGAAACTTCATGTTTGCCACATTGCTTGTTTACAAGTGTGCAGTTTCAAAGTGCTTGGAGAATTTCCTATTATCTTTCTATTATTGATTTCAAATTCGTTTCCATTTTGATTGGATAACATTCTTTGTATTTTTCTGTTCTTGCAAATTTGTTGATGCTTATTTATGCCCCTAGATGTGGTTTATCCTGCTAAAAGTTGCATAGACACATGAAAATAATGTTTATTATCCTGTAGTATGAGGTGTGGGGGATTCCATAAATGTTTACTAGATTCCTTTAGTTGATGCAACTGTTGAATTCTTCTATATATTTGCTGATATTCTGCCTAGTTGTCTGTTCAATGTTGAGAAGGAGTGTTGAGGCCTTCCACTGTAATTGTGGATTTTTCTGTTGTTTCAATTCTGTTTTTCCTTCCCATATGTTGCAGCCCTGTTGTTCCGTGGCTCCTCACTAGGACCTCTGGGGCTTCTAGGCGGCCTGAGCCTCTTATCATTCTGTAACGCTACTCTCTCTGCAACTAGTAATTTTATTTTCTCTGAAGTCTCCTTTATCCAATAGGCCTATTCCTTCTTTCCTTTGATTAATGTTATATGATTTATCTCTTCTGATTCTTTGACTTTCAAACTATCTACATGGTTACCTGTGAAGTAAGTTTCTTCATTAGAGCTTGGCCATCTTGTTAATCTACTTTGCCAATCTCTGGTTTTTAATTGGTGCATTTATACCATTTCCACTTAATGTAATTATTGATATCTTAGGGCTTAAGTCTGACATTTTATTTTTTGTTTCCTGTCTTTTAAAAAATTTGTTTGCTTTTTTTCTGCCTAACTCTAAGTTACTTAAACATTTTTTAGCAGAATTTAAAAAAAAATGGAAAAACAATATAGACAATAGATGCAAAACATGATTCTTCAAAAATATTTTTTAAGATGGCAAAACTTTAGCTATATTAATTAAATAAAAAATAGAAAAGATTCAAATAGCTAAAATCAGAAATCAGAGAAGACCAGATGGCTTCCCTGGTGAATTCTACCAAATAGTTAAAGAAGAATTAACACCAATCCTTCTTAAACACTTCAAAAAAACCTGAAGATGAGGGTATATTTTCCAAGTCATTGTATGAAGCTGGTGTTACCTTGATATCAAACCCAGACAAATACTCTACAGGAAAAGAAATCTGCAGACCAATATCCCTTATGAATATTGATGCAAAAATCTCAACAAAACACTAGTAAACAAAATTCAACAGCACGTTAAAAGCATTGTACAATGTAACAAAGTAAGATTTATCCCTGGAATGAAAGGATGGTTTGACACAGAAAAATCAATCAATGCAACACACCTCATAAAAAAGGAAGGAGAAAGAAAAACTTTTATCATCTTAATTGATGCAAAAAAGTAACTGGCAAAATTCAACACCTTTTATGATATAAAACACTCAACAAACTAGAAATTGGGTGAAATATGTCAACATAATAAAGGCCTTATATAAAAGCCCACATTAACATCACACTCAATAGTGAAAGACTGAAAACTTTTTCTTTAAGATCAGGAACAAAGCAAGGATCCCCACTGCTGCCAATTCTATTCCACATCATACTAGACATCTGAGCTACAGCAACTTGGAAGAAAAACAAGTCATCTAAATGGAAAAGGAAAATAAAATTATCACTGTTCACAAGCAACACTGTGTTACATATAGAAAACTCCAAAGAGTCAACAAAAAAAATCTGTTAGAATTAACAGAAGAATTGAGCAAATCCTGCACACAAAGTTGCAGGATACAAAATTAACACTCAAAAATCAGTTTCATTTCTATAAACTAATAATGAACAACCTGAGAAGGATACTGAGGAAAAAAATCTCATTTACAATAGCATCACGAAGAATAAAATACATGGAATTAACTTAGCCAAGGAAGCAAAAGACTTGTACACTGAAAACTATGAAACATTGATGACAAAAATTAAAGAACACAGCATTGAAGAAAAGACATCTGTGCTCATGGATTGTTAGACTTCACATTGTTAGGATGTCCATACTACTCAAAGCTATCTACAAATTCAATGCAATCGTTATCAAAATTCTAAAGCCATCTTTACAGAAATAGAAAAATCCATCTTAAAATTCCCATGGAATGTTAAGGACCTTGAATAGCCAAAACAATCTTTAAGAAAAGTTGGAGATTTCACAATTCTCAATTCCAAAACTTACTGCAAAGCTACATTAATCAAAGCCATGTTGCACTGGCGTAAAGACATAGATCATCAGAACGGAATAGAGAGCAATGAAGGAAACCCTCACACAGGTGCTCAGACCATTTCTAGCAAAGCTATCAAGACCATTCAGCACAGAAGGGCCGATCTTTTCATCAAACTGTGCCAGGAAAACTGGATATCCATTTGCAGAAATGCAGTGAACCTTATCGTACATCGCATACAAAAATTAAATCAAAATAGATTACAGACCTAAATGTTAGAGCTAAAACTGGAAAATTCTTACAATTAAAAATAGGGGGAATACTGCATGACACTGGATTTGGCAATGATTTCTCAGATATGAGGCCAAAAATACAGGCATCCAAACAAATAGACAAATGGAATAATATCAAAATTAAGACCTTTTGTGTATCAGAGGACATACCGAAGAGTGAAAACCCAACCCAGAGAATGTGAAAGTTTGTAAATCGTGTATCTAATAGGGGGTTGATGTATAGAAGACATAAGAACTCCTACAGCTGAGCCACAGAAAACAAGCAAACAACCCAATCAAATGATGGGCAAAAGACTTGAATAGACATTACTCCAAGAAGATATATCAGTGACCTATCAGCTCGTGGAATATGCCCAACATGACCAGTGATTAGGGAAACAAAAAAAAACCTCAGTGTGATACCAGCTCACACCCACTAGGATGGCTACGACAAACAAGAAAATAAAACAGGAAATTACAAGTGGTGATGAGGATATGAAGAAATTAGAACCTTGAGTACTATTGCTAGGAATGTAAAATTTTGCAATGTTAAGGGAAACAGTACAGCAACTCCTTATGATTTAAACATTCAACTGCCACATGATCCAACAATCCTACTTCTGTGTATAAACTCAAAATAATTGAAAGCAGAGATGTTAAAAGATGATCTGTACAGCTATTGACATGGTTTGGCTCTCTGTCCACATCTGTCTCATATGCTGTGTTTCCCAGTGTTGGATGGGGCCTGGTGGGTGACTGGACCATGGGGGTGGTTTCTAATGGTCTGGCACCATTCTCCTAGTGCTGTCTTGTGGTAGAGTTCTCATGAGATCTGGTTGTTTAAAAGTGTGCAGTACTTCTCAACCAGGCGCAGTAGCTCACACCTATAATCCCAGCACTTTGGGAGGCCAAGGTGGCCAGATTGCTGGAGGTCAGGAGCTCCAGACCAGCCTAGGCAACATGGTGAAACAAAGTCACTACTAAAAATACATAAATTAGCTGGGTGTGGTGGTGCATGTCTGTAACCCCAGCTACTCAGGAGGCTGAGGTGGAAGAACTGCTTGAATCCAGGAGACGTGGAGGCTGCAGTGAGCCAAGATCGTGCCATTGCACTCCAGCTTTGGCAGCAGAGTGAAACTCCACCTCAAAAAGAAAAGTGTGTCGAATTTCCCGTCACGCTCCCCCTCTGTCCCTCTCCACCATATGAAGACAGCTTGCTTCCTTTCTGCCTTCTGCCACGACTGTAAGTTTTCTGAGGCCTCACCAGCCATGCCTCCTGTACAAGCTGTGGAACTATCAGTCAATTTTCTTCATAAATAACCCAGCCTCAGGTAGTTCTTTATAGCAGTGTGAGAAAGGACGAACACACCATTTTTATAGCAACATTATTTTCAACAGCCAAAAGGTAGAAACAACCCAAGTGCCCATCAGTGGATGACCGGATAAACAAACTCTTACATCCATACAATGGAATATGACTCACCTTTAGAAAGGAAGGAAATTCTGATGTGCTACAACAGGGATGACCTTGAGAACATTATGCTAAGTTAAACAAGTCAGGCACAAACAGACCGACACTGCCTGAGTCTGCTCATATGAAGTATCTATAGTCCTCAGATTCATAGAGACAGGAAGTGGAACAGAGCCTGGGCTGGCGTTGGGGCATGGGGAGCTGGGGTTTAATGGCAATGGAGCTTCGGCTTTGCAAGATGACAGGGTTCTGGTGACAGTGGTGACAGCTGAACATCACTGTGAATGTCCTCAATGACTGTGCACTGTATACTTCAAAGTGTTACCTTTTACGTTACGTATATTTTACCACATTTTTAAAGCAAGGGTCCTACTCCAAACGTGGCTGCAGGTTTGAGTATGGCCTGTGCCTGTTTTTCTCTGCAAACAGGCATGAGTTCATGCAAAGCAAACGCAGATGTTAGATGTCAGTGTTGACTAAGTGCTGCCTGCAGTGCACAAAGTGTCATGGACTTCCAGGGTACAGTCTGCCAAGTGATCCACACAGAGCAGGTGGCAGGAGTGAGCCTGGGGAAGGGGCCGTCACGGAGAACACGTGGGCAGTGACTGGACTGAGCAGGCTCCAGCTGAGTGCACACGGCACCCAATGGCCTAGAGAAGGTGAGGGAAGGGCGGTGGCAGAGGGAGGTATTCTGAAGGTGAGAACAGACTCCGTCACCTGGGGGTGTGGATCTGAGGTTCTAGAATGAGCTTCAGACAAATAAAGATTGGCATCGTTGCTAGTTTGGAATATCTAAGGGATTGATTCGGATCTCTGAAGACAATGCCCGTGGCAGGAAGCAAAGAAGCTGGAGGTGATGCCAACGCTCAGGCTTTCAAGCCAAAGAGAGGTGATAGCGGTGAGCAGAGGACAGCCGTGAAGAAGTCAGAAAATGACCAAGACAGTCATGGAAAAGAGGCTCACGAAGGAGCAGTCATCAACAGCATCCAAGGCCAAGGCTGAAAGGAATCAGGCGTTAAGAGTAGACCAAGAGTCAGAAGTCAGATGTGTGTGGCTAGGGATGACCTGCAAAGGCAGGGGCTGGGGGAGATGGAAGAGCAGGCAGGGGAGAGGCTGCATGTGTGTGCATAGGTGTGAGTGTGCACACAAAAGCGGGTGTGGCATGAGCATGTGTGAATACACGCGTGCATGAATGTGCATGAGTGTGTGTACATGTGTGTGAGCTGTGTCATGTTTACACATATTTTCATGGGTGTGCATGTGGGTTGGCATGCATATAAGTGTATATGCATAATTGTAGGTGTGCACAAAAATGTGTGTTTGCATCTTCGTGTGTGTGCTGTGCCCATGTGCACCTATGCCTGTGTGTGAATGCATGCCTACATGTGTGTGTGGTGTGGGTGCGTGCGTGTGTGTGTATACTATGTGTGCACATGCATTCATGGGCCTGTGTGCACGTGTGAATGCGTGTGTGTGCACATGTCCATGCATGTGCCTGTATGTGTGAATGCGTGAGTGTGGTGTGTTTGTAGCTTGTTGGTGAGCTTGGGAAGTGGGTTGTCTTGGAGGATAGCTGAGCACTGTGAATTTGGTTAAATTTATGTTTTTGGTAACACGAATTTCTTCTTCCTCAGATCTTCAGAGATCACATCGTGTTTTTGGATCTCAGACCTCGCGCCTGGTGAGAAACAGCAGAGATGAGACAACTGGAAGCTCTGCTCTGAGTGGTCTAGACACGATGCCGGAGCTGTGTGCGGAGATTTGTCTGTTTTGTTCACTGCAGCTTCCCCAAGGCCTAGAACGTAAGTGCCGCCCAATAAATACCTGCTGAGTGAGCAAAAATAGCCAACTTGGAGAGCATTTACCACGTGCCAGGTACCATCTTAAGCTGTGTAAATACCAGTCACTCATAAATATTAACACAACTCTAGGGGATTAATTATACAATCTCATTTTCTAGAGGAGAAAACTGAGGCAAAGTTAACCTTTTTAAAAACTTGCCCACGGTTCCAGGCAGTCAGGGTGGGAGCTGGGCTCATTCCAGGTTCTCTGCTGTGGTGCCAGGCTGTCCATCACGACGCTGTGCAGAATGCGTCAGTGAGGGAGTCAGGCTCCAGTCTTAAGGTCAACAGTGGTAAGGCTTCTTCCCCCATTAATGCAGCCACAAAACCATGGGTGGAAGAGGACGCGTCTTACTATTTTCACATGGAAATGCCAGTTGGGCCCTTTTCATGAAGCAGACACCTCAGCGGTGGCCCGAGGCTGAGAACCACAGGTCATGCTGCTAGCGGGTGACGTTGCTCCTGAGGCCCCGGCCCTCCGATGAGAACAGTGAGTGCTCGCTGTCCAGCATATGTTATTTAGGGTTTCCTCATTCCGCGTCACCGTCAGGAGCACGTTCTGCCATCACTGCCACCTGCACTGAGCGCTCCAGGGACCACCTGCTGCTGTTCCCCACCTGCTCAGCCAGATGCAGCACCAAGCAGCGTGTGGGCCGGGGCTGATTTCCTGAATAAAGGCACACGTTCAGTTTCCAGCTTCCCGTAAATGACACACGTGGTGAACACACTTAGAAACTGTCTGTCCAGTCAGAGCAGCAGAGGCTGAGGTGAGAAGGAAGGGCTGCCGGACTCACACCGCCTCCAACTTCACTGGAGTTGGCTCAGACAAAGGAGTGTCCACTGAATCCCCAGAGGTCCCCGCGCCTCCTGTAGGACTATTTCTCTTTCCAATTATCAGCTTTTCTCTGAAGAAATTAAGTTGTCAAAAAGTATTCACAATTTCTAGGTCTTTCCAACATTAGTTAAATGTGGATAACAGTCACCCACTGTTTAGACAAAAGGAAGGAACTCATTGTTTAGATGGAAAGAAGTTTCATCTTAACAATCACTTAATCTGTTGGTTGCCGATTCACTCTAATGACTTTTTTTTTTTTTTGCTGTGAAGAAGCTGTGGAGTTTTATTAGGTCCCATTTGTCTATTTTGGCTTTTGTTGCCAATGCTTTTGGTGTTTTGGTCATGAAGTCCTTGCCTGTGCCTATGTCCTGAATGGTTTTGCCTAGGTTTTCTTCTAGGGTTTTTATGGTGTTAGGTCTTATGTTTACGTCTTTAATCCATCCGGAGTTAATTTTAGTGTAAGGTGTCAGGAAGGGGTCCAGTTTCTGCTTTCTGCACATGGCTAGCCAGTTTTCCCAATGCCATTTATTAAACAGGGACTCCTTTCACCATTGTTTGTTTTTGTCAGGTTTGTCAAAGATCAGATGGTTGTAGATGTGTGGTGTTGCTGAGGGGAGCATCATATACTGGGGTCTGTCGGGGGGGAAATAGGGGAGGGACAGCGGGGGGTGGGGAGTTGGGGAGAGATAGCATGGGGAGAAACGCCAGATATACGTGATGGGGAGGAAGGCAGCAAATCACACTGCCATGTGTGTACCTGTGCAACAATCTAGCATGTTCTTCACATGTACCCCAAAACCTAAAATGCAATAAAAAATAAAAAATAAAATAAATAAAAAAATCACTTAAACGAGTGTGATTGTTATTGTGTTTAACCATCACTTAAACAATGAGTGACTGCTATCCATATTTAAGTAATGTTGGACAAACTTAAAAATCTGAAAAGTTTTTGACAGTTTAATTTTACCAAAGAGTGGCTCAGCTGTGACTCCTTGTCAGGAAAAGCACAGTGAGCCAAGATATCCTCCTCCCCAACCCAGGGCTCCTTCCAAACAGCCTGCACTTCCGCCAGCTTCGTCTGTGAGCTGTAAGCCCACCTGGAGGACACATCTGTTCTCACCAGCCCCCTTGTTCTGAAAGAGAAGAAGCCTGTGGGGAACCACACACGAATGTGCCTCCTCCTTCACAGAGCACAGACAGCCACAGTGATGCTCAGGTGCCTCTTGACAAACGTTCTTCAGAGCAAGTTGATGGTTAATACTGAGTGTCAATTTGACTGGACTGAAGGATGCAAAGTATTGATCCTGGGTGTGTCTGTGCAATTTGCCAGCAGCAGAGACCAGCACTGAGCCCTGGATTCTGCACCATTCCTAGGGGTGAGCAGCCAGCTACCGGGTGGCAGGTTGATTGTATTGGACCTCGTCCATCACAGAAAGGGCAGAGGTTTGTCCTCACTGGAATAGACACTTACTCTGGATATGGGTTTGCCTATCCTGCATGCAGTGTTTCTGCCAAGAGTACCATCTGTGGACTCACAGAATGCCTTATGCACCGTCATGGTATTCCACAGAGCATTACCTCTGAAGGGACTCACTTTACAGCTAAAGAAGTGTGGCAGTGGGCTCACACTCATGGAATTCACCGGTCTTACCATGTTCCCCCTCATCCTGAAGCAGATGGATTGACAGGTGGAATGGCCTTTTGAAGTCATGATTACAACCCTAACTGGGTGACAATACTTTGCAGGGCTGGGGCAAAGTTCTCCAGAAGACCATGTATGCTCTGAATCAGCATCCGGTATATGGTAGTGCTTCTCCCATAGCCAGGATTCACGGGTCGAGGAATCAAGGGGTGGGAATGGCACCACTCACAATCACCCTAGTGACACACTAGCAAAAGTTTTGCTTCCAGTTCCCTCTACATTACGTTCTGTGGGCCTAGAGGTCTTAGTGTCAGACAAAGGAACGCTGCCACTAAGACACAAGGACAATTCCATTAAATGGAAGTCAAGACTGACACCTGGACACTATGGGCTCCTCCTGCCTTTAAGTCAACAGGCTAAGAAGGGCCTTACAGTGCTGGCTGGGGTGACTGACCCCGACTATCACGATGAAATCAGTCTGCCACTCCACGATGGAGACAAGGAAGAGTGTGAGGGAAACAGAAGAGTACAGCACGGCCTATGTTGGTTCACCTTGCCTTGTGATACTACACAGCCCAGTCCAGGCAGGACTACAAACGGTCCAGACGCTTGGGGAATGAGGGTTTTGGTCACTCCACCAGGAACAAAACACAACCTGCGGAGGTGCTTGCTGAAGGCACAGGGAATACAGAATGGACAGCAGAAGAAGGGAGCCATCAATACCAGCTACGACCTCGTGGCCAGCTACAGGAACGAGAACTGTAATTGTCCTATTTCCTCCTCCTTTTGTTAAAAACATGTTCGAGCATGTATACACTTGTACTAAGAAAATATCTTTATTTCTTTTTTCCTTTAACATGTGGCCTAAGATTGAATGACTTCATATCAGCATTTAGGTATAACTTTATGTAACAGTATTTGGGTTGGGGATTGATGCGTTTCCAGCTGTAAAAAGGACAGTTGTGTTATACGTTAGGTGTAATTATAACCTCATTACTGTCTTTATTTGAAGATTATGTATGTTCTCAGGAGCTGTGTATGGGTTCAAGATAACAAGCGGTGGGCTTGTGATGGTTAATACTGGGTGTCAACTTGATTGGACTGAAGGGTGCAAAACACTGATCCTGAATGTGTCTGTGAGGGTGTTGCCAAAGGAGATTACATTTGAGTCAGTGGGCTGGGAAAGGCAGGCCCACGCTTACTTCCTGTGTGGGCGCCATCTAATCAGCTGCCAGCATGGCTAGAAAATAAAGCAGGCAGAGAAACGTGAAAAGACTAGACTGGCTTAGCCTTCCAGCCCGCATCTTTCTCCCATGCTGGAGGCTTCCGGCCCTCAAACATCGGACTTTGTATTCTTCAGCTTTGGGACTTGGACTGCCTTCCTTGCTCCTCAGCTTGCAGATGGCCTATTGTGGGATCTTGTGACTGTGTGAGTTAATACTACTTAATAAACTTCCATATAGGGGACAGGATTCCCTGTTTAGTAAATGCTGTTGGGAAAACTGGCTGGCCATGTGCAGAAAGCTGGAACTGGACCCTTCCTGACACCTTACACTAAAATTAACTCCAGATGGATTAAAGATTTAAACATAAGACCTAAGGCCATAAAAGCCTTAAAAGAAAACCTAGGAAATACCATTCAGGACACAGGCATAGGCAAGGACTTCATGACTAAAACACCAAAAGCAATGGCAACAAAAGCCAAAATAGACAAATGGGATCTAATTAACCTTAAGAGCTTCTGCACAGCAAAAGAAACAATCGTTAGAGTGAACCAGCAACCAACAGAATGGGAAAAAATTTTTGCAAGCTACCCATCTGACAAAGGGGCTAATAGCCAGAATCTACAAAGAACTAAAACAAATTTACAAGAAAAAAAACAACTCCATCAAAAATGGGTGTAGGATATGAACACATGGACACAGGGAGGGGAGCATCACACACTGGGGCCTGCTGGGGCATTGGGGGACTAGGGGAGGAATAGCAGGGGTCGGGGGATTGGGGAGGGATAATATTAGGAGAAATACCTAATGTAGGTGACCGGGGGATGTATGCAGCAAACCACCATGGCATGTGTATACTTTTGTAACAATCCTGCAAGATCTGCACATGTACCCCAGAACTTAAAGTATAATTAAAAAATAAACTCCCATATTATATACATATATAATAAATATATACAGAGAGCAAGCAAGCTGTAACACTAATAGGAGAGAGAGATATATATCCTATTAATTCTGTCCCTCTAGAGAACCCTGACTAATACAGTAGGTATATGGTTTCCTACAATCTGACACACAGCCAACGTGCAATACATGTTTGAGTTTGTGATTAATAAGCAAAACTGAGTATTTTCATTACAGACACAAATGTCTATTTTAGAGGATATGATTCCAGTATTTAGAACTGGTGATTTAGTTGACATCAGCTTTAATTTTCTATTTGTTTTGTGAAAATATATGTTTAAGTGAGATTTGAAAAGATAAGGCCAATTTAATCTGTCTAACTCAGAGAATACATGTCATTCTTTTCTAGGGCCTTATACACAAACTAAAAAAAAAAAAATTGGTTTGGAGTCTACATCAAAGGGAAATAGATGTTGAGAAATGTGTTCTCTTTTTGGGTGGTTTTATTAGTTTTTTGAGGGCTGCCTGACTGTGATTCATTGGAGACTCCCGGGTTACCAGGAAAAACAAGACAGGACCCCTTCCAGCACTGAGCTTGCACCCCAGGATACTGTCCAGCTTGTAGTTCTCACACAGTCGCAGGTTCAACTGGCTGCTGCCTTCCTATCAGCACCCGTCAGGATCAGAATGGCTGAAAGCTGGAGACAGAGGGAACTTGACAATGTGAACAATTAATAAGCTAATTTGGCCATGTTCTTCCCAGGATGGGGATGTTAATTCAAGGATGAGATGAGCCCTGACATAAATCACCATGAGTGCTCTTAGTTCCAATCTAAGGAAATTAAGCCATAATGGCTATTGGAGAATAAATTATCAGCTGAGCCTGCTCCCTGCTCCCGTGTCTTTCCGGGAGAGTCACAGGTGCTCACGTGCGCCAGCAACAGCGCTAAGTATCGTCCCCCACAATGGCAGGTCGACACTCACCGTGGACAGTTTCAAACATCTGCTGAGAGGTACTCAGTTTAAAGCTGTAAAACCAAGTTCCCAGCCAAGCGCAGCAGCAGTGGCCCAGCCCTGTTCTCTCGGCAGCTCTAATTTACGTTCCAGGTGAAGGAGACGCCGGGCTCTTTAACTGTTTATTCCCCAGATACCTATCCATGCCCAAGACTCACTTTAATTCTGGTAACACCGCCTCCACAGTTGCTGAGCTTCTGCAGGAGCAGCTATGAATGACCGGGCACGCCTGCTGTGTGACGGTGCTGACTACATCCCATGCAGAGGCAGGACCACAGAGAAGCCAGGGCCACACACAGGCTGTGCCGAGGAGAGTGCAGCCAGGCTGGGGCGCAGGGTGTGGGACGGAAAGCCCAAGAGACAGAGGGTGAGCTGCGTCCTGGGCTCAGTCGGTCCTCAGGCAAGGCTGGCAGGTCTGGGAAGGAGGGGGCTGTGGGCACTGTCCAGGCAGCTCTGGACGCCCTGCAGGTACACAGCACCTCCACTGATGAATTTGTCACAGTGGACAAGAGACAGCATACAGCCAAGGGACTGTCAGTACTGATGAGCACACAGTGCCATGGGGCTGAAGGGGCCTCCATGTTGGTCAAGCAGGGGTAAAGGGGTGGGCATTCTGGCCCCAAGCAGCCTGATCGGCAGGGGTCTGGGTGTGCACAGGCCCAGCAGGGGTCAGGCCAGAAGGACTGGTGAGCGGTGACTTTGGAGCGTGACCACCAGCCTGGTGCAGGCATGCAGCTGAGGGGTGAGGGTGTGGGCAGCAGCAGTGAGCGAGAGGCCACAGGCCACTTGTCTTTCCTGGAAGGAGCTGACCACAGTGGCTTTCCCTGGGCATCTTTGTTTACGGCTGCAGCCAGGCCCTGTGCACTCTGGAGACAGAATTTTCCTTGCAGGTGTGGACAGTGCATGGAAGACTGAAAATCCGGAGACCAGGATCCTCTGAGCTTAGCGACCGACCTTCCGTGGTCACTCTGTCTTGATAGCCGTATTTTGTACCTTTTGATTATTTTTAATCTTACTTTAGAAAGCAGATGTGCAAGTCAACGGCATCTGTGTGAGCAGAGGGAGTGTGTCTGGCTTTCATAAGCTGACATGTTGGGACCATCAGGAAATGCCGCTGCTCGACTTTGATTTGGTCTGTTGCATCCGTCATGAGGCAAGGACTGAGTGGCCTTGGAGAGCGCCCGGCTCACCGACGTGGGGGCGGGCGTGTTCCCGGAGGGACGCACTGTGCGGGGAAGTAGCATTACTGTGAGTGATGCTTGGCAGGACTTCGCAGATACAGCCTCTGGATTCCCCCGTTTGGTAAAATTTTGAGGGTTATAATTAAAAAGCATTCAGCACAGATGCCATTCAGCCCAGCTTGAAGCCTGGCCTTCTAAAGGTGCTGGTACACTTCTGACTTCAAAAGCATGCAGTCGCATTTTCTTTGATCAACGATGTTTTCAGCCGAAAGAGGTTAGGTAAGCATAGGAATAATAAATGCAAAATAGTTACAAAAGGAAGACATTCACTTCTTCTAAAGGGCTCACAAGACAATGGTAGATACAGAATGGACATTGTGATACTGGTATTTAATAAAAATGGGCTTTTATATTTGGAGTAACTCAGCAGTGCACATAAACTCCTCCCCGACAAGTGCAATTCACCTCGCTGCAGAAGAGAGTCCCACACGCATGCCCCGTGTCTGGAGGAAAAGCCGTGGGAAGGACATGACTGTAGTCACATCAGAGCCAGTGAATAAGGCAGGCACACGCTTAAAAACACATCTGTATGGCATTAACATTTATTCCAGTTTTGATAATCCAAAGCTGACCGTTCCAGGAGGCTACAAGGCTGGACGTCTACATGCAAGCTAGATATTCAGAGTCAAGAGTTGTTTTTCCTATAGAAGCTGCTAGAAGTGGTAGCAAGGTCACGAGGCTCAGCCGTGAGCCCTCCACCCCTTCACTGGCGCGAGTGGACATGGTCCGCACTGCAGTGGCTGACGCTGCCCGCCTCCTCCACAGACTCGTGCTGGTGCCAGCAGGTGGGGCCAGCCCACCTGGACTTCCACAAACGTTCAGGCAGGGCAAGGGCCCCGGCCTGCGAACTAAACCACCATTTCCAGTGCTCCTTCCTGAGCTGAAATTGGATTTCTGGTAAATGCAGACGCTTGAGTGACAGGGAACGTATCATCACCTTCCTCACAGCCGTGGCTGGCAGCACAGCAAGTGCCACGTTCACAAATCCTGTGCGGACCTGTTCTGCTGTCCTGGACACATGTCCTGCAGTGTACACTGTGATAATTGATGCACGCGCACACATACACACCACATACTCACACACAACACACCACATACACACACAATACACCACATAAACACACACCACACACCACATACACATAAACACACATACCCCACCACATACCAAACACATATACACCACATACACACACAACACACACCACATAAGCACACACCACACACATATACACATAAACACACACACCACACCAAATAAAGACACATACCACACCACATAACACACACACACACACACATACACACACCACACACTACACCACACACCACATAAACACACACCACACACCACATACACATAAACACACATACCACGCCACACACCACACAAACACATATACCACAGCACATAAACACACACACCACACCACATACACATAAACACACACCACACCACATCACACACAGCACACCACATCCACACACCATACACCATACCTCATACACACAGACACCACACCACACACCACATAAACACACACCACAAACACCACTTACACAAGCACACACGCAACACCACATACCACATACCACACAAAGTTACCCAGCCTCCGAGATGGGAGAGTGAGTGTTGGTTTTATCCACTCATGAATTCACAATATCAAGGTCCTTCGATGTTTATCACAGTCAACCCTAAGATGAGCAGGACTGAATAAAAGCTACTTGGAGTAGGGTAGGCCCTGACGTTAAAGGCGAGGCCAGCATGCCTTTCGCATGAGCCTGAACAGCTGTCTACGTGTCCATGTGCACAGCAGCAGGGAAAACTGTTTAAAGGAAAACCTGAATTTTAACACAAATGTGGATGAGGCTCCAAAATGGTGAGGGGTCCCAGGAGCCCCTGACCTTGGTGCTTCTCCTGAGAGGGGCTGGAGAGGCTTAAGAGGGATCAGGGGGTCCCACCAAGGCCAGTCCCTTCCTAGGCCATTTGTGCAACTGCTGTGGATTTAAGGAAAACAAAACATTTAAGAGTAATCAACAGAAACCATACAATTATATGGGCGGTTTTGACTTAAAATAAAGCTGGCTGCCAAACCAGCTCTGAAAATGGATGAGGTAAATTAGAACCGCAATAAGGCTCATGTACTTAACTACATAATTAAACAGGAGGTTCTCGAAATGAATAATTCTCTTTTAATGACCCCATAAATCTATTCTAATCTAATGTTTCAGTATTTCACTTGACTTTCTCTTAGGTTCCCTTGGTTTCTTTTTTTCAAGAGAAACAAAAATACATTTGTAGTATTATTCTATATCATATTGCAAAACCTCTCATTAATGTATCTATAAAATTCATTTAAGCATGTAAGATTATATTTTGCATTTTTCCACATGAAGTGCTCTGTAAACATCGATTCATTAAATTTTATATCATACAAAGATATAATACAGTAATCATGTTAGAAATAAGTACACCAATTCTTGGGAAGGTTCGGTGATTTATTCAAAACTATCTTCCCAGCCACTTAGGAATTTTAAAAAGGCAGGATGTGCATCGGGCTCTCTCACATACAAAGTATCTAGTTATGGTGCCCAGAAAAGATTCTGCTTCACAGCTTTATGTTGTCTGCAATGCCCAGAAATACTGCTCCTGGAACCCTCACTGCAGCTGCCAGCGCAGTGAGACAGTCACCCTGGGCTGAGAGGACGCCCGGCTGACCGCTGGAGAAAGCAGCTCCCAGACCAGCTTCCCATCTGAAAACCTCGCAAAAAGCATCAGCACATCAGAGATGCCACACAGACACAGCGAATGAAAGAAAACTCCTGGTCACAAAAAACGGCACAAGCCACATGAGAAATGATGTAAGCAAAAGCCTTCAGAACAACCAAAAAGCCCACACATGAAATCTTAATTCCTGTACAGGAGCCTCCGCTCCTCCATGGAGGTACCTTCTGAGACCCTTAGGGAATGCTTGAAAGCATGGAGGTGGGGAGCCCTATCTGCACTGTATGGGACATGTCTTCCCACAGCATGGATGTGGGGAGCCCTGTCTACCCTGTATGTGACATTTCTTCCCACAAGCATGGAGGTGGGGAGCCCTAACTATGCTGTATGGGATGTTTCTTCCCACAGCATGGAGGTGGGGAGCTCTATCTATGCTGTATACGATGTTTCTTCCTACATACATACATACCTGTGATATAGTTTAACTTGTGAATTAGGTGCAGTAAGAGATTAGTAGCAAAAATTCATATTAAAAGAAAACAATTATTACTGTGAACTAGCCTCAGTCCTCTGTACTTCAGCCACCCTTAGGTGACATGGCGACATCAGATAGGCGTGACCTGAATACAAGCACTAACGCTGTGGGAGTCGGTCTGATCACCAAGACGGCCGCTAAGTGACTAACGGGTGGTGTGCAGCCTGGGCGCACCGACGGGGTGATTCGTGTCCTGGGGGATGCTGCAGGTGCCCCGAGATTCATCACAGTACTCAGAATGATCTGCGACTTAAAACCGGGGAAGTATCCATTTATGGAATGTTTCATTTACTATCTTTAGACCACACTTGACCCCAGGTAACTGAAACTTCAGAATGCACAACGGAATGGAAGGGAGACTGCTGTATGTCACACTTATGGAGAGAGGCTTACATCTTCACCTGGATTTTCTTTGCTCTTGGTTTTGACAACAAGAAAGAAGCACTGGTATTTGTTTTCTTGGCTATTACTGCACTAGAAATGTCCATGAAAGTTGGAGGGAGGTCTACTACAGGAAGCAGCAAGAAAAACACAATTGATGCTTATATGACAAGTAAGGAATCTAAACATTTTTTAAATATAAGAATCTAGCAGATGGTCAGGTGACAGCATACCTCACTAGCACCTCCTGCCCTCCGTAAACATCAATCTGGTACAGTGACATGGTCGGGTGACAGCGTACCTCACTGGCACCTCGCACCCTCCATAAACAACAATATGTTGCATTGACTGACATGGACTGTTACTTGGCTGAGTTGCCTCCAAATGAGGTTACTGTGTGCTGTGATTAAGCAGGTGAAGTGCAAATTATACTGTGAAACTTAGTCACCAAAAAGTTGTTCCAGATTTACTTGGAACTGAAAGAGATGTCCTAGTTATCTGAAAAAAAATTGCTGATTAACCGATGACTCTGATAAATAAAATAATCATCGTTTTAGTAATGTGGCAAAGTTAATACTCAGCACAAAGTGTCAGAGAGAATGTTACTAATTGGAAAACCAGAAAAGCATTATCTTCCCCTCCTTTCAGTGGGGGTGTCCTGATATGGAGACCCTGGAGTGGGGCCAGACACTTCCAATGGGATCTGCGTGGAGCTTGTCTGTGAGGCCATGCCTCTGCTGTCCCTCTGAGGAGCCACTGGGTTGCCTTCCCCCTCCCCTGCACAGCCCTGCATGAAAACATCCTCAGGTGTCCAGCTTGCAGGTCACCAGAGGCCTCTTTCCTGGTATCACATGGAAAAGCCTGACTCCTTGCTATGATTTGGATGTGGTTTATCCCGACCAAAACTCATGTTGAAATTCACAGACTGACTTCAGAGATATCATAGGTTTCGTTCTAGACCATGGCAATAAACCAAATGTTACCATCAAGCAAGTCTTTTTTTTTTTTGAGATGAAGTCTGGTTCTGTCGCCCAGACTGGAGTTCAGTGGCACGATCTCGGCTCACTGCAACCTCCAGCTCCCAGGTTCAAGCAATTCCCTGCCTCAGCCTCCATAGTAGCTGGAATCATAGGCCAGAGAGTTCACTCTCTATGGCAGCTATAACCTTATGAGACGTATTTCTTAAATAATAAAACTTGAAAGTCAAAATCACTCCTTGCCTTGTGATCTGTGGAGTGGATATGGTGTTATCAGGCAGGAAAACAACATTAACATCCTTGTACATCTCCACAAGAGCTCTTGAGTGAACAACTGCATTGCCAATGAACAGCAGTATTTTGAAAGGAATCTTTTTTTTCTAAGCAGTAGGTCTCAACAGTGGGCTTAAAATATTCAGTGAACCATGCTGTAAACAGATGTGCTGCTCCCGGTTTTGTTATTTATTTATAGAGCACAGGCAGAGTCGGTTTGGCATCATTCTTTAGGGCTCCAGGCTTTTCAGAACGGTGAAAAAGCCTTGGCTTCACCTTGAAGTCTCCATATATATTGACCCCTAACAAGAGAGTCAGCCTGTCCTTGGTACTTTGAAGTCAGGCAGTGACTTCTCCTCTCTAGCTATGAAAGTCCTAGATGGCATCTTCTTCCAATAGAATGCTGTTTCATCCACATGAAGCACCTACTGCTTTGTGTAACCTCCTTTATCTGTGATGTCAGCTGGATCTTTTGGAGAACTTGCTGCCTCACTTTGTGCTTTTGTTCTGGAGACAGATTCTTTCCTTCAACCTCATGAACCCACCTCTGCTAGCTTCCAATTCTTCTTCTGCAGCTTCCTCCCTTCATAGAAATGAAGAGAGCTAGGCTTTGTTCTGGCTTAGGCTTTGGCTTAAAGGAGTATTGCGGCTGGTTTGATCTTGTTCAGAACTTTCTTCATAGCAGCAATACTGCTATTTTGCTTTCTTATTATTCATGAGTTCACCAGAGTAGCACTTTCAATTTCCTTCAAGAGCTTTTCCTTTACATTCACAACTTGGCTGTTTGGCACAAGAACACAAGCTTTCGGCCTGTCTTGGCTTTTGACAGGCAATGCTCAGTAAGTTTAATCGTTTCTAACTTTTGACTTACCAAGTGAGAGAGATGTGACTCTTCCTTTCATTTGAATACTTGAACACCATTTCAGAGTTGCTGACTGACCTAATTTTAATATTGTTGTGTCTCAGGGAATGGGGAGGTCCAAGGAGAGGAAGTGAGATGGGGGAATGACTGGTCAGTGGAACAATCAGAACATGCACAGCAGTGATTGATCAAGTTTGTCATCTTAATGAGCAAGATCAATGGTGCCCCAAACCAATTACAACAGTAACAGCAAAAACTGGTCCTAGATCACAGTGACAGATAAAATAATAATGAAAACACTCGAAATATTGCAAGAATGCCCATAATGTGACACAGACATGGAGTGAACACATGCTGCTGGAAAATGGCAGTGACAGATTTGCTTAATGCAGGGTTGCCTTAAATCTCTGATTAAAAAACATAAAAAATTTTTAAAAGAGTATCTGCAGAGTGTAACCAAGCAAAGCACAATCAAGCTGTGTCTGTAGTTGCCAAGGTAAGGATGTTGGGAGGCGCAGGCTTTAGAAGGCGAGGACTGATGCAAGGTGTTTGGGTCATGAGGGCTCCGCCCTGGTCAGTGGCTTCCTGCCATTCTCCAGGTCGTGACAGAGTTCTCCCCCTCAGGAGACTGGATGACTGTGTCAGGAATGAATTAGTTTCCACAAGGACAGGCTGTTGTAAAGCCAGGACACGCTTCATATTTGGCCCCTTTGCACATGTCGGCTTCCTCTTTGATCTAAGATATGTTAGGACTTGGCAGGAAAGCCCTGGCCAGAAGCCAGCCATGCCCTTGAACTTCCCAGCCTGCAGAACTGTGAGCTAAATCCCCCTTTTTTCTTTACAAATTACCTAGCCTCAGCTATTCTGTTACAGCAACATTAAATAAGACTTTCCTACTGAGCCTTTGTACAGGGGTCCACCAGCCAGGCGGATCCCCTTCCATCTACCTGGGCACACACTACTGCACTGGGGACAAGTGTGAATGAGTAATGATCATGCTTCTAGAACAAAACCCAGGGCAGAATCATCCTGATACAGGGCAGAACGGTGAGTTCTTGGAGCAAAACCCAGGGCAGAATCATCCTGATCCATCAAGGGCAGAAGGGTGAGTTCTTAGATGTGACACCAAAAAGACAATCCATAAAAGAAAAACTCAATGAAGTGGACCTCATTAAAATTAAACTACTGCTCTGGAAATAAGACAGAATGTGCCCTTGCTGCTCTGAGAGTCTCCACATCACTGTGTGTGCCAGTAGCTCGTTCTGTTGAATTCCATTCCTTTACACAGATACACACATTTTTGATTGATTCCTATGTCAGTGACCATTTGTTTTTAGTTATTGGTGTTTACAAATGAAGCTGTTATGAGCATTTTTGCATACACCAGGGTAACGAGAAACTTTCTGGATCTTGTGGTGAATTTGTGTTTACATTTAAGAGTCTGTCACGTTGGGTGTGCCATTTTCCACAACTGGCAACAGTGAGTGAGAGTTCCAGTTCCTTCACTTCTTCACCAACACTTGACATCATCAGTCTTTTAAAATTTACTCATTATGTGTGCTGTGAGATTTCACTATTTTAATTTGTGCTTCCCTACTTGCTAATGATTTTTAAGCATACTTTAACATACTTATTTCTCATCTATAAATCTTTTTTGTAGTGTTTATTCAAGCCTTTTACCAAGTTTCTTATTATTTTTATTATTGACCTTTGAGGTCTTTTTATACATTATAGATATAAGTCCTTTATCAGTTACATGCCCTGCAAATATTTTCTCCCAATTTTCATATCTTCTTTTCATTTCCTTAGCACTGTTTCTCAAATAATAGATGCTTTTAATTTCAAGTCTAAATTATCAATTTTCTTTCATGGATTGTGCTTCTGGTTTTGTATCTGAGAAATATTTGCATAACCAGAGGTCACAAAGACTTTACCTTGTTTATTCTACTAAAAGTTTCATAGTTTTGCACTTATATTTAGCTTATATTTATATATAATATTTATGTATATAATGAATCAAAGTTCTTTTGTATATGGGCCTCCAGTTATTCCAGAACAGTTTGTTCAGAAGGCTCTCCCTTCGCACTGAATTGCTTTGCACGTCTCCCATACACAGAAGCTCTTTCTGGCTGTGCTGTCTTGGTGCAGCAGGAGGGGTAAAGGCATTAAGTAATCACAGAGCCACCTTGCTTTGCTTAAAATTCTGTTGCACATGATACCAAGCAACCACTAATGCAGAATATTAACCTGTGTGTGAACGAGAGTAGTCTCTGGAGAGTCTTTATAAACACACAGTTTCACGAGATCACATTTCTGAAGCTTCCCTGGGTCTGTGTGTGCCATAGAGATGCGCGCCGTCAGCAGCACTGCACAGCCTCCTGTTAGAGGAGCAGTCGTGCACCGAGCTCTGTGCATTTTCCTCTGCAGAGTCCTGATGAGCACGCGCTTCCTGCCCACCCCAGGACAGGAGCTCCCCGTGGCACAGCAGGCAGTCCTCCTTCCACACGGCTCCCGGGGTTGGCACATTCTTCCCTGGTCCCATCTTTCCCTCCTGCTCCATTTCTGGACTCAGGTCTGCTCTCCGGTCTCTGGAGCGACACCGAGGTACCCCTTGCAAGGACGGAACAGGTGAAGGCAGGAGCTGCTGTCCTGGAACCCACTTCCTTTCTGTCATACTGACATGGGGGTGTCTCTTCTGCCTCCTGGGCTGAGATAACCTGAGGCTTGAGGACAGCTTGGCTTCAAGAGAGACTTAAACTACATCTTTGCAAATGTGCCGGTTTTCCTCATGGGGACGTTTCTATCCAAGAAGAGCTCTGGTACCATTAACAAAGGAAAACAGGGTGTTTGAGGGAAGCGGAGACCTGGGTCGGCCCCTCACTTGTCCGTCGGACGGCCCCTGCACCTTGCCTGTGTGGAAACAGGGTCAGTCTGTGTAAAGGAAAAATGCCCAGCGTGTCTCCCTGACACAAGGCGGGGAAAACCTTGACACAACTCTGGTGTGCGGGCGATGGCCAGAGACGAATGGTGCACAGGCAGGCTGAGGTCTGGTGGATCTCTTCTGTGCATGCCACTGCGCTCGGGGGAGCAAGGGGAGTCTTCACAGGCAATGGCTGCACTCCCTGGACGTGATGCTGGCCGCAGAGATTTATCCTATTTCTATTTAATGTGAGACCAGTGAAAATGGCCAAGTCAATTTAGAGCAAATGGCCCTACAGGCACAGTGCCACTGGGATGGGGATGCCTCTGAGCACACTGTAAGCCTAATACAGAGTGGTAATTAGGTAGCATGCTGGAGGGAGGGTGAGGTGGCCATGTCCTGGTTTTCTTTCCTGGTTAACGCCCTTTGAATCCTAGCTATGTCATCAAATCGGCACCTAAAGGCATTAGAGGCCCTTCCTGATCGACATGAGGACAATGATTTAAAAACTCTGGCTGCCTTGCTGAGCCTCCAGTCTTGTTCTCAGCCTCAATTCTCCTGCTTAGGGCTAAAGTCTCAATACTCTAGTAGGTCCGGGTTTTCCTCTGGACACTCAACAGTCCAAAAGAAATATGTACTAGGCTTGTGTTCTTTCTTATCCTCTCAGAAAAGAGGGCAAGGAGGAAAACTTACCCAGTCACTAGAAGGTTCTGAGGCTGTTATGTTTTGTCCAGCAGTGAGTCCCTGGGAAAGTTCTAAACTGCTTTTCCCTGGGGCTCCTGCGGTGGCTACACACTGGCTTCCACAGGCCCCAGGCAGATGTGTGCCCCAGACAGCATGCCTGGGAGTGGGGGTCCCCTGATTCAAACCTGCAGCCAGGTGTGAGCACCGTGGCATCAGACCAGCCTTTCCTGTCCGAGTCTCTGCTGCGTGCTGTTCCATGTCTGGCAGGGACACTGAGTGGTACATCTGTGCATTTTCTTAATAAAACACTGAAGGAATTGGCCAAGTACCTGGGAGCTCTGTCGAAACTAAAACATGAAACTCTATTTTTGCCATTGGATCCATGATGAGACATGTTACTAGTTTATGAGAACACAGCAAATCTCCATTTATTCAGGTCATCTTCTGCATCCTTCTGGAATTTTCCTGTTGATTGCTTTTTGCTCAGGCACTGCAGGAGACACTGCTGTCCACCAGTTCTGCACCTGCTCCCTGGGGTGTCCTTTCTACACCTGCTCCCTGGGGTGTCTTTTCTGCACCTGCTCCCTGGAGTGTCTTTCTGCACCTGCTCCCTGGGGTGTCTTTCTGCACCTGCTCTCTGGGGTGTCTTTCTGCACGTGCTCCCTGCGGTGTCCTTTCTACACCTGTTTCCTCGGGTGTCCTCCTTTCTACAGCTGTTCCCTGGATGTCCTTTCTAATACAGAATACTTTTTTAACCAGTAAAATGAACTGACCTCACTTAGGTGCATAGAAAAACGACTGTGAAGAAACGTCATGAGTTTAGATCCAGAGCTGGTGAACGGCGCAGGGCTTTTCCTTCAGAAATCCTTTTAGAGAAAGAATGAACAAGCTAATGAATACCAGACAACGGTGACAGTTAGTAAAGAAAAATCAATGCTATCAGCACTATACATGTGTAATTCTAGAGATTTAAAATTATGAGTCAGGTTGGAATATGATCAGTCAGGAAATAGAAAAACTAGCAAAACAGAGATAGAAGGTGGAGAAAAGAAACCCAGCAGTGCAAGTGAATCAAGAACACATCTACTGAGAGTCCTAAACGTGCCAGGGACCGTTCTAAGCACCTTCACACTATGTCATCTCTGTCACATGCGAGGCAGAATGTTTCAGCAGAAAGAACACGACCCTCAAGACATCAATTCTTGAAATCTTGAGTAGATTCTGCCCTTGTGGTTTAGTCTCTAGGTGACCATGGAAAAGTCACATAGCCCTTCTGAACTTTCGTTTACCATTTGTAAAATAAAGAGAAAAGGAAGAACAACTGCATCTTAGATGTATTGAAAGAGTTAAATAATGTAAACGCAATGCATCAAGCCTAGTATAGAGTATGCACAAAATGCAACATAATTTTTATAAGTACTCCATGATGGGTTATAATCCTGAATTTACAGCATATGTAATGGAGTTGTGGAGAACTATTTTCTCTAATTCATGAAGAGGGAGTGGGTCCATCCGACTCATTTCAAAATGCTGTGTCCTTCCTCTCCAGGACACCAAGGGCAAACCTGAGAGTATCAGGTTACTATGTGGGGTGGAGCCCAAGAGGGCGAGTTCCTAAAACAGGGGTCCTGAGTGAGGTGTGAACTGGGAATCCGACACCCTGCGAGGTCTGGCATGACCTTCCTACCCTGCACAAGGTGGCATCTACCCCGAGCTTCTCTGGGGACATCCACTTTGCTTAGCTGTAATGATCCAGCAAGTCAGTGGTGCGCAGCCTGGCACGGCCCAGCAGTTCCTTCCAACAGCGCTCATCGCAGCCCCGCTCCGCCCAGCCCTGCAAAGCATGGACAGATGCCCATGTCCACATACAGTCTCTGCGCGTGTGCTGGCTTGTTAACACACTCACTGCCTCCATCCACTGTGCAAGGTCTTCATTATCTCAAT
This sequence comes from Cheracebus regulus, assembly GCA_963574635.1. Classification (NCBI taxonomy): domain Eukaryota; kingdom Metazoa; phylum Chordata; class Mammalia; order Primates; family Pitheciidae; genus Cheracebus; species Cheracebus regulus. The sequence continues at coordinate 28,115 of CAUYQU010062818.1, forward strand.
CCTGGATTATTAAAAATGCTTCTCCAAAATTCACCTGGGCACACTGCTGCCTGCTTAGCCCGAATCTGAGACCTCTCATTCTGCCAAATGGACCACTGGCCTAATTTCCCCACGCTCCCCTCGGGATTGCCTCCTCCCTCCTGTCCACCTGTGCAAGACACCAGTGATTTTTAAAAGAGACTAAGCACTTCCTCCAGGAACGCTGTCCTGACTATCAAAGTTCCAACCCCAGCTCTGACCCCACTCCTACCCGAACCCCCATCTTTTTTTGAGACAGGGTCTCACTCCATGGCCCAGGCTGGAGTGCAGTGGTGCCATCTCAGTTCACTGCAGCCTCGAACTCTTGGACTCAAGAGATCCTCCCCACTTGGCCTCCTGAGTAGCTGGGACAGCAGGCATGAGCTACCATGCCTGCCTAATATTTTACTACTATGTTTTGCAGAGACGGGGCTGCTGTTTCTGGGGCTTGGTTGCCCAGGCTGGTCTCTAATTCCCAGGCTCAAGGGATCCTCTTGCCTTAGCCTCCCGAAGCGCTAGGATTACAGGCACGAACCACCGCGCCCAGCCTTCACCCCTTTAGTGGAATCAGGACGGCTTGGAACATAAGGAAGGTCTATTTTTTAGGAATCCTAAGTAAACTTTTACCCTCGAGAATGCTTCACTCATTTCACTACATCTGGGTAATAGATGAAATCACTAACCTTTCAGTCCCCCTCCAACACTGTAATTCTGTGATTGCTCTTATTCAGGACATCTTCTCCCATGACCTGTCACCTTCCCATAGAGGAGTCTGAAGGGATACTGTGGCTCTGCTCAGCCAGGCACAGCCCTGGGCACTGGAGGGCATGGGGCAGCCTCTGTGCATGCACGCAGTTGGAGAATTCTCTGGACTTCTCCGGTTTTTACATTGAAAGCAAAATGATTACTGCTACCATCTAAAGAAAATGCGCGGAAAGTTCACCTCGTCCTAGAAACACTCTTTCACTTTGCCTTGGAATGACCTGAACCTTCAGTACTGATGCTTTCTAAGTGGCCAAAAGCCCCTGAGATGAGGGATCCTGTGTTTAGCAATTTTCCTTCCAGTATATAATGTTCTATCCTCGTTAATAAATCGATGCCTCAGATATAAAGGTTATTAGGAGCATCAGGAATCCACCATAATTCCAATTTAGGATGACCACCTTGAGGGAAACATCACAGCGGCCTAGGGTAAATGAGAATAAATGCTGGCATCGGTTACTATGAACATCCGCGTGTGGCTTTATTCTGTGGACTAGCAGATCTTGTGTGCGTTAGTTACAGGGAGGCTGTGAGCTCTGTCATGGCACGCCAAGGGGCCTCGAGACATCTTCACACCTTGAATGACAGATAAATAACACAAAATATTTCCACGTTCGAGGTGTGTGTATGTAATACATATATAATAGTGTGTGTGTGCATATATGTAATATAGAAATATATGTGTATTTAAATGAAGTAGCCATCTTTAGTTGCTAAGTTCAAACTCCTAGCGTTATCTGCGTGAGGTCAGGAGGGGGCCCAGGTCTCTGGCATGAAGTCAGAGCGCCTCATTCATCTCCTGTTACTCTTCATTCCCGCAGTGTGCACCCCCCCGAAGGATCGTCCCACTATTTAGGATAATGAGGATTATAATGCATTCTTCTCTACCCCTTCACATGATATACACTCAAATTTGCGAGTGATTTATTTGCTATCATCAGGAAGAGCAAAGCAATTCAGACACACAAGCTATTTTATATTCTCCTTTGGACCATTAAGTTTGAGAGGAAGAACCATTAAAGTGCCTCAAAATATTACAAACATCCAGGTGACTGCCTGGCATATTATACTCATTTGTAAGCGAGGTGTCCCGTCTCCTGGAGCATGGGCTCAGAGAGGGGTCATCACTCATCAGGAATTGGAGCGCCACGTCAGTGGAGTCCCAGCCTGGAAAGCGATGTAGCCCGTTCCTCACAGTCAAAGTAAACACAGATGCAAAGTCCTCTCCTCCCCTTCCCTTCCCTTCCAGCACAGCTCATGTTATCTGCGGAGCACAGGACTCAGTGGGAACAATCATTTCAACACAGCGGCTCAGGTGAAAATGTCTCACCTTCTGAAGACTCCTCTTTCCCCCTAATAAACTGCTACATATACCCCAATGCTTACATCTCAGACACCCGAGTAAGTGTAGGTGAGAAGAGGGTGAGTTGTTCACTTACTCCAGTTCTCTGAACTTCCATGAACATGGCTCTTTGGAAGGACTTCTCCCACACGGCCAGCTCGCTGCCAAGTTCCACGCTGAAAACATGGCTCTTCCCATGGCCGGCCATGACGCTGAAGCAATAGGGCCTCTGGTCCTCAAAGTCAAAATCTTGAAGACCCAGATACAGGTTTGCTTGCAACCAGCAGTCATCTGTGAGCCAGAACTGAAAAAGAAAGCTCGGATTGGAAACGTGTGGGGCTGGAAGGTCAATCCCAGGCTGAGGGTGTGGCGTGTGGGAAGGTGGCGTTTGCGTGATCTGGGAAATGGTCTCCTGGGCACAGACGAGGACGCAAATTCAGGAGCAATGAGCCCTCCTCGTGTGCAGCGGGTGCAGAAATGGTCCACAGACACATATCGGCAAGTAAATTATGTCAAACACCCAATTCTCTGTAAGTGCCTTTTCCTTAAAATACTGGTTCGGCACACTTTTCTGTGTTACTGTGAAGATGAAGATGAGGCTGGGTGTGGCGGCTCACGCCCGTAATCCCAGCACTTTGGGAGACTGAGGTGGGTGGATTGTTTGAGCCCAGGAATCTGAGACCAGCCTGGTCAACATGGCAAGACCTTGTCTCTACAAAAATAAATGAATAAATAAAATACAACACATTAACCAGGTGTGGCGGCACACGCCTGTAGTTCCACCTGTTTGGGAGGCTGAGAAAGGAGGACTCTTGAGCCCAGAGGTGGAGGCTACAGTGAGCCAAGATCACACCCCTGCACTCCAGCCTGGGTGACAGACGGAGACCTTGTCTCAGAAAAAAAACAGGTAAAGATGAAAGTCTTGAGACACTGATGCTTGTGTTTATCATAAAACCAGAAACGAAACACCGCCACCACTCTAACGTGTCCTCTGAGCCTCCGAGTCTCTGTAGAATTCCTGGCTCTTCCTCTCCTGTGGGTTCCCTGTCCTGAGATGAAGGACTGAGCGCCCAGAATGCCTCGGAAGCACGATGAGGCCCCAGCCACCCAGGAGCTCATTTCGCTAAGCCAAAGGCCTGGCAAAGGGAATCATATTCTCAAGGCACACAAAGGACTCTTGTTCCATTTCTGGTTAATTATTTAACCCAGAGATGTAAGTTACCTAAAGCATGTCTATTAATCACAGATTTACTCCGTGACCACCAAAGTGACTCGGATGCTGCCAGCCTGTGCTACACAGAGCAACCTGGAGTGCTCCCCACTTCTTCCCCCCAACTGTGAGGTTACAGCCCACTTCAGGATTCACTTTCTCAAGGGCAGGAGAGAAAGACTGGGGGTCCCAGTTGTCACAATTACCAGGTCAACAGCATGGAGGCATGTGGTGAACATGCACTCAGTACCTGGCTGATGCCACCCTGTCTCTATCTGTCTCTGTCTCTCTCTGTATCTCTCTGTCTCTTTCTCTGTTTCAATCTCTTTGTATTTTATGTCTGTTTCTCTGTCTCTCTCTGGACCCACCTCAGTTCTCAGCTCACCCATTCATTCATTGGTCCCACAGATCCACCCTGAAGAGCCCCCCATCCCGGACACCCTCCTGGGACACTGGGCCCCAACATCAGTTTCACTGACCAGCCTCTCTCCAGCAAAGGGAAATGAGGCGAGACTCCTGGGCTGGGGCTTCCAGTGTCCTGAATGAGAATGTGATGTTCACCCACAGCCCTGCATACAGCAGCAGAAAGGAAGGGGGCCGCCCAGCTGCTGGGTATTCCCATCATGATTCTGAGATATCTCGACTTATGCTGACCAGCCAAGCTGGACACTCCACACTCACACTTAGGCTCAAGGTCCAGTCCCAAAATCCACATGAACTCAGCAACTGGCCAAATAGTTTTAATTGAAATATGCCAACATATGCACTCCAGGCACAGGTTTGAGGTAAAGCTTTGACTGGTGTGCCTCAGGTGGCCTTCTGGCCTCTCCAGGCATTGCCCTGACTCTCCTGGCCTCTCAGATGGCTCTGCAGGACGCCCCTGGTCACAGAGGGCAGTGCACATTCACCCCTGTGCATCATCCAGACACCAAATGCCTTGTGGTGTGTGCACGGGCGAACATGTGCATGTGCATGCACACATGAGAATGTGTGTGTGTGCATGTGGAAATGTGTGTGCATATGAATGTGTGTGTAAGTGAATGTGTGTGCATGTGAATGGGTGTGCACGTGAATGGGTGTGTACAGGTGGAATGTGTGTGTACATGAATGTGTGTGCACGTGAATGTATGTGTACACGTGGAAATGTGTGTACGTGAATGGGTGTGTACGTGAATGGGTGTGGGGCGTATATGTTGCTAACCCTAAGTGAGCCTTGAGCCCAGAAACTGCACTACAAACCTGGAGGCCTCTGGATCCTCTCCCTCAGCTGGGATACATGGAACCTACAGGGTTACATGTCACAAACCAAAACAGCGTACTTACCGCTGACCTTGTGGGGCAGGCAGTATCTCTTTATTCACTGAACTGTCAAAACTGATCAAGAAAAACTTTTCGACGATATTTATGTGGGCAACGCACATCCCCCTGTTGAAGGGCTCATTACAGCTGGGCCTTGACCAACCCAGGGTTTGGGGACACCAACCCTCACACGGCTGAAGATTCACGCATCACTTCTGACTCCCCTAAAACATCACTAGTAGTCTATTGTTGATCAGAAGCTCTACCAATAACGCAGTCAATTGACACACATTCTGTCCGTTATACGTATAATATGCCACATTCTTAGAATAAAATAAGTGCAGCCAGGCACGGTGGCTTATACCTGTAATCGCCACTAATTGGGAGGCTGAGGCGGGGCATCGCTTGAGCCCAGGAGTTTGAGACCAGCCTGGGTGACGTGGCAAAGTCCTATCTCTAAATAAATAAATGAATTAAGCAAGTAAGCTACAGAATAGAGAGTGCTATTGAGAAAGTCCCAGGGTAGAGAAGGTAGACTGCATTTGTTGAGTAAGTTTACACCGTCTGTTTATAAGATGAATGGTCTGAGATGCTGGCAGCTGCAACTGCAGACCTCCATCCGTGATGTACAGAAGCGGTTCGGCTTTTTTGGTGCTGCTGCAACGTTCCTGCTTCCCAGGAGCACTGGCAAATCCCCCGTGGCACTTGGCATGGGTCCCGGGGTCTTATTCAAGTTTACGTTACTGGACTCATCACGATGGAGGGAAGGTACACAAGCACCCGAGAGATCACTTCGTACCATGGTCTGCAGTTTACCGGAGAGACAACTTGCTTCCACGGGGATGATTAAGACATTTCACTCAGAACCCCAACACTTGAGCTCATTGCAACAGCAGCAAGAGGTGGCTACAAAATTATCATCACAGGACACTACGTGCTACAGTGACCTGTGGGCAGAATGATTTAACGCTGCGTCTTTACCTCTATCTACATTTCTCTCCACTGCAGATGGTGCCAAATAGATTTATTCATATTTGACAGGAGTGAATGATAAAATAGACTTGTATCTACATAGGTTATATGAATTCATGACATCTCTAACTTTTTCTTAATGTTTTGGTATTTCTAAACTATGCAGTTTGTCTTAGAGGTTTTTAAAATTATTAAATTATTTTCAAAAAATTTTCCAACATACTTATGCAGATCAATTGGCATCTAAGTGAAACCCACCATGCAGCTCAGCCCCTGTTGTCCACGGGCCAACTGTGTTTTCTTTCTTACCACTTGCTATGTTGGGGCAGCTGTGTATTATAACAGAAGAAAGCCACGATTTGGAGTCAGACAGACAAGAACTAAGGCCTTTCTTTGCCCAGTATGAGCTATTTGACTTCGAGCAATTTACTTCTCTCAGAGTCTCCATTTTTGAGCTATCAAATGGAATCACGATAAAAATGTTGTCCCGACTTCACATGACAGAACAGCTGGCATGCAGTGCTCACATACTGGATTCACATGAGTTCACTAGCTGTTGTCATTGAAAACATCGCCCTAAGGCAACACTGAGCCACGCCATACACGCAGATTTGATGTCTGCTTTGCAGCTCCCTGGCCCTGGCAAGGTCAGCTGTGGCAATACCCAGAACAGCACTTCCAGCCGCCCCCACCACTGAAGAAAGCCCACCCCCACCTAGGACTGCAAGACATCATCTTATTATGTTCCCTTTCCTGAAAAAACAAACCAAAATGGGCTGTGTTTTAAAATTACAGATTTTTTTCTATTAACATTATTATGAGATAATTATAGCAATAATAAAGGGAATTTAAAAGATAAATTCCTTACTACTGTTTTGTCATCCGATTTTTAAAAATATGTCAATAATTATTAATATGACCTTAATAACTGACATTAATAGGACAATAATTAATAATATTCTTTCATGCAATGTGAATTTGTACATATAATTGTATACACTTTTAACATAATATGTAAAATATGTTGTAAGAGTTTAAATATTTTTTAATGGTCTTTTGATTATTCTTCAAATATCATTAATTTAAGGAATGTCCTTAAACAGTTTCATGCATATAGCTCTTTGATTCCTCTGAACAACTTACTTAGGGTCAATTCTGAGGACTAAGACTGCTTGATAAGCGAGGGGCTGTTTTCCCACCATTTAGCCTCACAAACAATGTGTTGTAAGTTCTGTGTAAGTAAAATTAATGATTCCTGTGTAGGTTGTCTCCCCAGATATTTCCGCAGCTCCTTTAAAAACACTGGCTTGGGCCCTGTGCACTGCAGGGTGTTGAAGCGCCTGGAAACCTGAGCACTGGAGCTCAAGGTCAGTGGCTTGCTGTCCACAGTCAGTGAGTGGCTGGCCAGGCCTTCAGGTCACCTCATCTGGACTCAGCCTTCGGCGGGATTCCTCCTGTCTCTGGGACCTTGAACTCCATATCCTTAGAGCATTTGCTTTACGAAATGTATTATTGTATGCTCTTTCTCTGCCGCCTGAGACCTAAATCTTTCTAGAAGTGTCTTGCTGGCTGTACAAGGCAGGATTGTCTTTCTCAAGGAGCTGGGAGCCGGTCCTTCAAAATGTCATCACTGGGAAGATGGCACTATCTCTGGTCCCTGTGGAGGGCTGGAGTACAGCCTTGGTGGGTGCCTGGCTCTGAGCTGTGAAACCATGTCCTGTCAGGAAGATGGGAGCAGCTCTGTTTCCTTTCAGGAGGCCAATTAACAGACACCAATGGCCCCAATCTCCTTCCCAGCACAACCTGCAGAAACCTTCTCATCGTCTGTTTCCGTGGAGCTGAGTTTAACCTCTCTCTCCTATCATAACATACTTGAACAAGGTCTTCTTGCCTTCTTCACCTTTAATTCTGGTGTAATGTTGTCCTGACATGGCTTTAGGAAAATCGTTCAGGAATTCTTTCTCTCAGTGTCGTAATTATCCAAACAGGACTACGCTGGAGATGCCTGGAGAACACATTCGAGAACTCTTAATGTCCACTCACGACAGACTCCCAGGACACCATCACTTCTAGCACATGGAATAAGCACGATTCGCACTGAGCTTTGAAGCCGAGTGAGTCTGGCCCCATCCCTGCCTCTGCTTGGCTTCTGGAAGGTCCTCGTGCACTTGCTGTGTCTGAGTTCTCAGCTACAAAACAGAATTCTCCTGAGGTGTGGAGAGAACTAACTCAGGACATAGCTACGTGCTTAGCAAGGTGACGAGGGAAGCAGTCAATAAAGACAGCTCTCATCACCAAGATCCTCCACCGAACTCATGAAAACGGGCCTCTCCTGAAAACCTCAGCGGTGCAGCTTCAGGCTGAGAGGACCCACCCACGCTCCGAGGCGTCCAGGGTGCTTTTCTGCCATGCTGCACGGAAGTTGCTGATCATTTCGCTCACGACTACAGTCAAGGCTGATTGATGCAATTTTCTCATCAATTTCATGATGAGTGTTGAAATATAGAACACATAATTTTAAGAGTTGGGGAAAGTAATTTTTAGAGAGGAGAAAGTATCAGAGAAAAAATCACAACTTCAGAATTTGATTTCGGGTCTAAATATTAATGACTATACTTTGAAACGGTAATTATGGATATTTAAAGAATCTATATGAAAACGTGCTAGTTCTTATGATACTCACATATCTATTTACATTTTTAAAAATGAATGTATTTACCTTTAGATTTATATATGCTAAATGATAAACATCAGTAATTAAACATGTATAAAAGCAGGCAATACAATTTTGTAAGATCACTATTTTAAGACTTCCAAATAGGACATTCAACTCATAGAATTTAATCTTTTTGAAAAATATTGAATGCTATAGTTTTATCATTATTATTTACCCCATTTTTAGTTCAATACCTTTGCCATAGCCATTCTATTGGCTAATTTCATGATTTCATAAACACTTCGTAGAATATTCACTGATTAAAATTTTTTTTACAGTCTTCCTAGGAAAATAAGGTGGCTCTATATCTTACCAATGAACCACACATATAAGATACAACAATCTCTCAAAGACACCCCAGTGCTTAAGGAACGTCTCAGGTGCACGGAAGGAGAATCCTCTGAAACAAGAGGCTGGGAAGCAAAAATGTGCTGAGGAGGAGCCCACACAAAGGGAGGAAAAGGCTGAGAATCCTTCTACGAATCCCTCTGTGGAGCTGTGATGAATGAAATGACACGCCTATCACCTAATACCAAGAGGCTGAAGTTAACATAATGCTTCCTTTTGCCATTCTCAAAAGAATGCATTTCTGCCACAGATAATTTAGAAAACAGAATAATTTTCAAAATGAAAGCAACAACAGCTTGAAGAGCCACCACTGAGAGAAAACCACAGTTAATATGTTATTCTATTTTCTTTCATTTTTTAATGAATATGCCTATCACAGAAATGTTCACCTTCTGATCAATGACTTTATTATTGTTTATTACAACCTGTAATTAGGAGCCTGAATTCCAATACATCTGGCCTTTTCCTTCATCTCCTTCATTACCGTATTCAACAAAAATACGAGCAATGCAGAAAAATGTTGCCCAAATACATGTTTCAAAAATGGGAAATAAGGGTATCATTTGAAAATACTGTTATGGGAATGTATTTCCCTTGTACATGTTTCCATTAAAGGCCATCTGATATCCCTGAATTAAATTTCAAATAAAGCAACTACAGATAGAATTGTTTTTGAGGATATTTTCAATTCAAGAAAACAAACCAAACTTTGAAAGACGAATCTCTATTCACAACATCTAACTTTTGACTGATAACTCTTTATGGTCAAATTCTCAGACGAAAAAGCGTGTATTTTTAAACTTCCACTTAATAGCCTATTTGTCTTTGTTTTGCATACTCCTGTATGGAAAAGACACAGGCGGTTTGTTTACCTGACGCGCTGAGTCACACACATGCCAGGACACGGTGTTGCCAGGACACAGTGGCACCCAGACATGGTGATTGAGCATGTTGTTGCCTTGCTGTGGAGAGCCCTCTGGGGTCACGTGAGCTGGGGCCTGGGCTGGGGCCATGTGGCACCTCCAGGCTCCGGGCAGCACTACCAGTAAGGGGTTGCCCTGGAGGGAGGCCCAGTCTCCACCTACCCTAGGAACCACGACCAGGAAACTGGCCAGACCCTGGCAAAAATCTGTATCTGGTTTGTTGAAAACAATTTCAACAATAGCAGCAGCAGCAACAACAAAAACGAACATTTCTGTAATTATTGTCAGTCGACATCCTAAAACACATCTCTCCCAAAGCACACACAAACACCACATACCACATATACACAGACATCCCCACCATCCTTTCACCTGCCTTAGTGAGCAACAGGATGGCAGCTGGAATCCAGGTATGGGGAGGACGGGGGATGGGTCCAGGTCGTCACATTATTTTACTATTTCAGCTTTTACGATTTCAATGGACCATGCGGAACCAACAATTCTCTCATCCTGCAAGCCCATGGGGTATCTTATTTTTATGTAAGTATCTACAGCGCGAAAGGTACCCACCTTGTGAACTTTAAATAGCACCTCACAGAGGTTATAGGTCCTTTCTGCTCATACCCAGTCGAATGTGCTCACCTGCAAGAAACAGAAAACATCCCATGAAAAGCAGCATGCTACTTTCAGTCGAAAAATCTGAAAATTTACAATAGTGTCACTGCATGTGTCTCCACCTCAATTAAATCCTAAGCCCCATGAGTATAATGGGTAGCACTGAACTCTATGTCCTGCTGTGAGTTTTGGTGAGTCACCACATCCTCATCTCTGTCACTTTGTGGCAAATACAATAGATCCATCATCGACAGGAGAATGGCCATCTCCTTCCCTCGTATCTTAGATGGATTACATAGATATCTGTCATACCTTATCTTTCACACACAATTGGGCTTACTTAGAAAATCATGTTGGATTCCTTTTTTACGTTAAATTAGGGATTAATTTTAGGTAACATTTAACGCATGTGAAAGTGAATTTTGCTGGAGTATAAAAATGGACACAAAATACTGTGTAGATGGTCTTTTGCTGTTTAGAAGTAAACTAGTTCTATTTTAGAAACGAATGAAAAACTGATTAATCAATTTAATCGAATAAATTTTTCATTGATCTGACCTGTTGTAGTTCACAATTATTTTAATAATGACCAAAATAATCTCACTTTTGAATGATGATGTACAGTTTATAATTCAAACTCACATATATAATCTCTAAGTTAAAATATTTCATGCTGAAAAATCTAAAATATTCAACAGTGTAACAAATTCGATGTTTTTTTTTATCACTGATTCTGCACTTACTCCTTCAGCCAGTAAAAATAATCAAAAGTGCACTAATTGTTTCCTTGAAACATTTAAATTATTTTGTCTTTAATTAATTGGTGATCTTTTGGTAAACCTCAAACCAAACAAAATTCTAAAGATATTTTTAAAGTCATCACAACTGAAATGTGAAAAATCACACAAATAGTTTTCCACTTAATATTTATTGTCCTAGAGTCAATTCATTGCTATTGTGATTTAAGCAATAAAATGGTAAGTAAAAGGAACAATTTGAAAGTGCGAATGACCAATTAGAATACTAACTTAAAAGTTACTTTTGGATCTAGTACTGAAGCCGAAAGATTTACATCTGGAATTTGCTAGAGAGAGTTTCAGGTGCTTATTTGAGAATTAAAAAGCCAAAGACTCCAGCACCCTTTCTCTGGGGAGCCGGGGAGCCATACTGATGGAGGCCTGAAGTAAAACATCGCCCTGAATTCCGCAGACCTGCCCATTGATTCCTAAACACTGCACCTGCCTCGGCTTCTCCACTCCTCCTGTTCCCACCGCGGCCAGTGTTTCATGGAACTAGCTAAGGTCAGAGCTCAGGTGCTCATTCGATTATTGGAAAATACATAAGGATGGATCTACCATTTTCAACTTCCCAGTTATGACAATGCTGCTTATTTGGAAACTATCACTATAAAGGCAAAAAGAAAAGCACTAAATACCCTATTCAGAGACACCTACCCACTAAAGACCCTATTCAGAGACACCTTCCCACAAAACACCCTATTCAGAGACATCTTCCCATGAAACACCCTATTGAGAGACACCTTCCCACTAAACACCCTATTCAGAGACATCTACCCACTAAATATGCTATTCAGAGACATCTTCCCACTAAACACCCTATTCAGAGACATCTTCCCACTAAACACCCTATTGAGAGACACCTTCCCACTAAACACCCTATTCAGAGACATCTACCCACTAAAGACCCTATTCAGGGACATCTACCCACTAAACACCCTATTCAGAGACATCTACCCACTAAACACCCTATTCTGAGACATCTATCTACTAAAGACCCTATTCAGAGACATCTACCCACTAAACACACTATTCAGAGACATCTACCCGCTAAACACACTATCCAGAGACATCTACCCGCTAAAGACCCTATTCAGAGACATCTACCCACTAAACACCCTATTCAGAGACATCTACCCACTAAACACCCTATTCAGAGACATCTACCTGCTAAAGACCCTATTCAGAGACATCTACCCACTAAACACACTATTCAGAGACATCTACTCACTAAACACACTATTCAGAGACACCTTCCCATTAAACACCCTATTAAGAGACACCTTCCCATGAAACACCCTATTCAGAGACATCTACCCACTAAACATGCTATTCAGAGTCATCTACCCACTAAACACCCTATTCAGAGACATCTACCTACTAAACACCCTATTCAGAGACACCTACCCACTAAACACACTATTCAGAGACACCTACCCGCTAAACACACTATTCAGAGACATCTGCCCGCTAAACACACTATTCAGGGACACCTACCTGCTAAACACCCTATTAAGAGACACCTTCCCATGAAACACCCTATTCAGAGACATCTACCCACTAAACATGCTATTCAGAGTCATCTACCCACTAAACACCCTATTCAGAGACACCTATTCGCTAAACACACTATTCAGAGACACCTACCTGCTAAACACCCTATTCAGAGACATCTCCCCACTAAACACCCTATTCAGAGAAATCTACCCACCAAACACACTATTCAGAGACACCTACCCACTAAACACTCTATTCAGAGACATCTACCTACTAAGTACCCTATTCAGAGACACCTTCTATTAAACACCCTATTCAGAGACACCTTCTATTAAACACCCTATTCAGAGATATCTACCCACTAAACACCCTATTCAGAGACACCTTCCCACTAAACACACTATTCAGAGACATCTTCCTATTAAACACCCTATTCAGAGACATCTACCCACTAAACACCCTATTCAGAGACACCTACCCACTAAACACCCTATTCAGAGACATCTACCTACTAAACACCCTATTCAGAGACACCTTCCCACTAAACACACTATTCAGAGACATTTTCCTATTAAACACCCTATTCAGAGACATCTACCCACTAAATACCCTATTCAGAGACATCTACCCACTAAAGACCCTATTCAGAGAAATCTACCCACTAAACACACTATTCAGAGACACCTACCCACTAAACACCCTATTCAGAGAAATCTACCCACTAAACACCCTATTCAGAGACACCTTCCCACTAAACACACTATTCAGAGACACCCTCCCACAAAGACACCTTCCCACTAAACATCCTATTCAGGGACATCTACCCACTAAACACCCTATTCAGAGACACCTTCCTTTTAACAGTTCCTTGTTGCTGTAAATATACCTTATACATATTCATGGTTTTATACTTTTCAAAATATAATTTGTAATGTCAGCACTATCCCATGCCATTGAATGTTATTCAAAAACACAACTATTACTACTGCTTAGAATTTCCGTGTGGAGTTTTAGTTTTTGTAAGCTTTATCTTTGCGGTGGGTATCACAGATTGTGCTGTTTTCACCATTGTCATAGTGCTGTGATCCTGTATTATGTCACACTGAACGCTTACTTGTCTGTTGCCAGTATGTGGCAGAACAGCAGGCACTGGAGTCCTGTTTAAGACAAGGCTTGGAGGAGGCTGTGCTCTGCTGCCTGCGGAAGCCAGGTCCAGTCTCTTCCACCTTCCACTGTATCCATCATCTGTTTACTAAGCCCCTTTCTGTTCGTCCCTGTGGCGTCTGCTGGTTTTGCCATAGTCCCGCCTTCCTTCTACTCTTTTCTTCCTCCTGCCAGTGGCCATGTCTCCCCTGGGAATCCCTTTTCTGCTCCCGGAGCTATGACTGTGCCCCCAGCCTGGGGAGGCGAGGTGCAGTCAGTCTGCACACAGTTCAGGCCAGAATTCTCACCGTCTTTGCCACCATGACTGATTCAGGGAAGAGAACATGCCTCGATTGGAGACACAAGTCAGAAGGTGCTCAGCCTTCGGATGCAACCACTTCTATTGTGGACTTGAAGAAAATGCTGTCACCCTGAGAGCTGTGGGAAGCCCCCTTGAGCCACGTGGACTCGATGAGTGTGGATGTATCCACACTGGCTCCTGGCTGTGACAATGCACCACAGGACTGCAGGTGTTAGGAACAGGGAAGTGGGGGGTGGTGAGGGGCAAAGGCTACTCCCCACCTTCCACTCAGTTTCCCGTAAATCTAAAATCATCCAAAACACAAGTCTGTTAATTAAAAATGAAAAAAAGAATCAGGTCTTTCTCTTCATTGTTCTTTCCCTGTTTACCTGAAACTCATGGCTTCCTAAGGGCTCAGCTCAGCCCCAGCCCCGAGGCCTTTCCTGACAGTTCCTGCAGGTCTCTGTCCGCCTCCCAAGTCCCAGCGGCCCTGCCATGGGCTCCCACTGCTGACACGCAGCCACACTGCCTTCATATTAGTGATCCTTTCTGCACCACATCATGACACTTCCATCATCAATGGACGGTGTGCGTGTGTGTGCACAGTCATGCACATCACAACACTTCTATCAACAGACTGTGTGCATGTGTGTGTGTGTGTGCACGTGTGTGTACAGTCATGCACATCACGACACTTCCATCAATGGACTATGTGTGTGCGCGCACATGTGTGTGTACAGTCATGTACCACATCACACTTCTATCAATGGACTGTGTGCGTGTGTGTGCACACGTATGTGTAGTCATGCACATCACACTTTCACCAATGGACTGTGTGCGTGTGTGTGCACGCGTGTGTGTATACAGTCATGCACCACATCACACTTCCATCATCAATGGACTGTGTGCGTGTGTGTGCATCCAAGTGTGTGTACAGTCATGCACATCACAACACTTCTATCAATGGACTGTGTGCACGTGTGTGTACAGTCATGCACCACATCACGACACTTCCATCAATGGACTATGTGTGTGCGCGCACATGTGTGTGTACAGTCATGTACCACATCACACTTCTATCAATGGACTGTGTGCGTGTGTGTGCATGTGTGTGTGTGTACAGTCATGCACCACATCACACTTTCACCAATGGACTGTGTGCGTGTGTGCATGCATGTGTGTGTACAGTCATGCACCACTTCACACTTCCATCATCAATGGACTGTGTGTGTGTGTGCGTCCAGGTGTGTGTACAGTCATGCACATCACACTTCCATCATCAATAGACTGTGTGCATGTGTATGCACATGTGTGTGTACAGTCATGCGCCACATCACACTTCCATCAATGGACTGTGTGCGTGTGTGTGCATGTACAGTCAAGCACCACATCGCACTTCCATCAATGGACTGTGTGCATGTGTGTGCACACATGTGTGTGTACAGTCATGCACCACATCATGACACTTTTGTCAACAATGGACAGCATATGCCACAGTGGCCCCATAGGTTCTAATGGAGCATAGACAGAACCCACTGATGGAACTTGGTACTGGCCTTGCAGATCGACTATAGGAGGGGACTCATCATCAGTAACAGTGCTGGAACATTTGGTTTTCTATATGAAAATATACATAAATAGAAACATACAGGTCATCTAGGTTTCTGTAAGTATACCCTATGATATTTGCACAATGACAAAATTGCCTAGCTATGCATTTTCCAAAATACATACCTGTCCTGAAGCAATGTGTGGCTATACATACGTATGTGTATTAATACATACAGTTATATATATATAGCTTTTTATACACACACACACACACACACGAGAAGATTAATGTGAAGCTGAAAATTGGAGGTGTGTCCAGTCCATGATGCAATGGCGATACTGAAACCCTGGAGTGCTGATCTGAAGCTGGCATTCCTGGTATGTTTGTGCCATGCCTGAGTGTGGCCAGGCGTCACCTGCCAATGCCGATTCCTGCGCCCCATCTGAGAGGTTCAGATTTAGCAAGTCTGGAGTGAGGCTCAGAGATCCTGACTTTTTATTTTAAAGAAATTTACTGTTGATGGATCAATCATGACTCCCAAATGTGCATGGCCAGCAACAGCCTTGGCATCTCTGGGTCCCTGTTAGTGAGGTCAAGTCTCACATCTGCACCAGACCTGCCATATAGGAGCCTGTGCTTTCAAAAATTCCCAGGTTATCACAACATACATCGGTGTTACTGCTGTTTTATAAGGGGACTCTGATGTGGTGGTCTTCTGGGAAAACAGCCTGAGGATAAGAAGCCTGACAGCTTTTAAAAGGAAAGGAAGACTGAAAGTGGGAGGGAAGCAGGCCTTGTGAAGTGCAAAGCAGAAGCCTGTTCAATCACTGCTCATCGTACAAATTCCTTACTTTGTAGATGACTGACTCCAGGCCATGCTTCCTGAAATCCATGGCTCCCTAATGCAGTCACCATGGCTTATTTTACATGATTTTTCAAGACTGCACCTCTTATGTTAAAAGAGGCGGAACCCTTAAGAGGTCCATGCAGTGTGAGCCACTCTGAGGCACTTTATCAGCTGACTTTCTCTGAGCAATGGTTTTGCATGTTGGGAGACCGTTCCACTGGCCCTATCATCACGCTTCTTCCTCAGAGCAATGACTCAAAACCACGGCAAGGAAACACGAGGCACGCTGATTCCTGGATTTCTCCAGACCAGCACAGAACAAAAGAGACAGAACCAAGCTTTGTGAGATGGTAGACAAGACGGGCGGTTTTGTAACTGCATATCATCACTACATTTTCCCAAATAATGACCACTGACAATTTTCTAAGTATCTGAC
Organism: Cheracebus regulus; assembly: GCA_963574635.1. Taxonomy (NCBI): domain Eukaryota; kingdom Metazoa; phylum Chordata; class Mammalia; order Primates; family Pitheciidae; genus Cheracebus; species Cheracebus regulus. The sequence goes on from CAUYQU010062818.1 coordinate 44,893, forward strand.
CACATCTGGCTCGAAACAGAGCAGAAACTGTAGATTACAAGATGCCATATCTAGGTACCTTTGAATATTACTGTAGAGCAATGAATATGTGGCCCTAGAACATTATAGTTTGCTACATCTACAAATCTTCATTCGAATTATTTTTCTAAGAAATATTTTTAATGATAGAATACACCAACTAACTGATATTCTTAAAATTGCTGCTAATATTTCTTGCATATGCACAGGCAGTTGCTACATCGTTGATATGTTAATGCCACACAATTCTGTAAAATTGATTTTACAAGTTATTTTAACACGTTTTAATGATGTTTGAAAACAGGAATACCTAAACATCTTTTGGATTCCAGCGTACAAATCAGAAATAAATACTCTGGCTGAGGAAGGAGAGTAGGGTGTGTGAGAAGGAGCTGAGAGTCCTGGCTTTAATCCCAGCCCCTCTGGCATCTCCTGGGGCATGGGAAAGACAAAGGCCAGGACCCCCAGGGTGGGCTGGGCCGTCCTCAGCAGAGCAACTGAGCTGTGAAACATGGACCTGCTCCGTCCACACCCTCATTCCTCCTTTCCATTCTTCCATCCCGTTTCCCTTCTGATACACTTCGGTCTGCGTCTCTGCTCAAATCTCAGGTCAAATTATAATCCTCAGTGTTGGAGATGGAGCCTGGTGGGAGGTGACTGGATCACGGGGGTGGATTTGCCCTTTGCTGCTGTTCTTGTAATGGAGTTCTCATGAGCTCTGACTGTTTAAAGTGGGTGGCATCTTCCCCTTCCCTCTCTTCCCCTTTCTCTGGCCCTGTGAGATGTGCCTACTTCTCCTTCGCCTTCTGCCACGATTGTACGTTTCCTGAGGCCTCCCTAGACACACTTCCGGTACAGCCTGTGGAGCTGTGGGCCAATTAAACCTCTTTTCCGTATAAATTGCCCAGTATTGGGCATTTCTTTATAGCAACGTTTAAGCGTGGACTAATACACCTTCTTTTTTCTCTTCTCCTTCAATATTCTTCTTCTTCCTCATCTTGAACAAGCTCAAAAGCCATTGTTTAAAGAAGGACTTTATCTTTGAGTTTTTCCCAAGTTGTCATGATCATCTTTGGGTCCTTGTAAAATTCACCGAAATTTTCTGATGTAGACTGCTGAGAATCAAGGCTCTGTGAATATTTCTACATCATTGCATAGTCAGGACTTTCTGAGCAAAACTTACTGGCACCAGGAGTGAAGGACGGTGGTGTGGTAATCAGGCCACGGGAGCTGGCAACAGTGAATCATTCACGGACATTTCACCCGGATCGCCCCAGAAGCCTTTGGTTTATATTCCAAAGTGTGATGGAGCAGACACCTCGGCCTCCTCTCCGGAGAGAGGACTGCTTGGTCTCAGTAAGAAGGAGTCTCTCCTTCCATGGGAAGGAGGGCGGGTGGGTGCCGAGCTTCCTGTTAGAGCTCTGAGCATCATGGCCCTGGGTGCTTCTCCCGTGGCTCACACCTCTGCATGCGCAGAACTCTGGGGTGGGGACCTGGTGAACCAGCACTGAGATGTTCTGTGAACGATGAGCAATCTGCCTCTCATCCAAAACCTCATGTTTCATGCCAGGATAAAACAAACTTAAAATATTGATATTAAAATCTTAACAAAAGTTTGTTTTAGATTTGGGCAAAGTAAGACTGCTATTGGCAAATTGCCACCAGTGCCAGGATATAAAATGTCAGGTCAGAAAAAATATTAATAAATTATAAATATTTAGATGTGAATTCATTCACCATATTGTGTGTGTTGATTTTACGATGAGAAGTCGCTGAAAATTAATAGACAATTTAGTCTGTTAGATTCACGGCTTTCAGAGCTTTTTTTTTTGAAGTGAAGTTTTGCTCTTGTCGCCCAGGCTGGAGTACAAATATGAGGGCTGATTTCTCCTTGATATTCTCTTTAGAGGGGATTTGATGACCTCTGCAAAACACTGCGGATTCCTCAGCCAGCAGTCAGACAGCACCCTGTCTACGTCGGAGGCAATGCCGGACACGGGGGAGGCAGCAGGAGCCCGGCACAGGCAGCTCCCAGGTCCACGGGAGCCGAGCCGCACATCCAGTGTTTCATCAAGAGAGAACCTCCACACAAATCATCCTTTGTTCATCTCCCTACAGTCCTCTCAGGTAGGCATTTACAGTCCTTTATTCTCATTTTACAGGTGACATTTAGCAATGACAGTTGGAGATGACCAGAAAGTTATAAGCTCTATGAAGTCACTAGAGAGCATGCAGATAAAACAAGTCCATTCAGTGTAACATTTGGACTGAATATTCATAAAAACTTGCACCTTTTTGTTGTCCATTGAAAAAGATACAAATTGTCCAGATCCAGAAGAAATGAGCGGCTTCTTCCTTGTAGATCATCAAGGGTCCAGTTAGATGGACTTTGGGCGCTCTCTGCACACTGGGCACCTCCAAAATTTACATGGACACCCAGGTCTCGTCTCTGAACTCAAGATGGGTGTATCCAGCTCTACTCAAAAACCTCCGTTTAGATATCTTTAAACATCAACTTATAAAGACGCAGCACTCACCAGTGCACTCATCCCACAGCTCCCATCTCAGCGAACGGCAGCATCACCACCGGCCAGAGTCCCTCCTCGCACATCCACATGCAGTCCACCAGCACGCCAGGGTCTGTGTGTGTGTGCACGGCATGCGTGTGTTTGTGTGTGTGTGCTGTGCACACGAGTGGTGTGCGTGGGTGTGGTGTGTGTGCTCTGTGCATGAGTGTTGTGTGTGGGTGTGGTGTGTGTGCTCTGTGTATGGGTGGTGTGTGTGGGTGTGGTGTGTGTGCTATGCGCACGAGTGGTGTGCGTGTGTGGTGTGTGCATGTGGTGTGCATGGGTGTGATGTGTGTGATGTATGCCTGAGTGGTAGGTACATGTGTGGTGCACGCATGTGGTATGTGCATGTGTGGTGTGTGGTGTGTGCATGTGTGCCTGTGTGGTGTGTGCCTGTGTGGTGTGTGCACATGTGGTGTGTGTGGTGTGTGTGTGTGTCTACGTGCTTCCTAAGCACTATTAGATTCAAGGGCTTCACGGACTGTGCGGTCTATATTGGTGTAATTCACAGCTATATATTTACACTTAAAAACTTAAATTACGAAATTGTACGCTTCCTTGGGGTAATAACATTTTTATATTTCAGAGCTCTGGGAAGCTGAACTGCCAATGGGCCACTTTGGACGGATGCATACAGTTCAGAGTAACAGCTGGCTTCCTTAAATTGCAGCCTAATGGTAACTCTATATGCGGCTCATTCAACTCCACAGGTTTACTAAATCTTGAGAATCATTTTCTAGACTCATTTGGGTCCTCGCTGACCCTTTCCGAGGAACAGTGAGGCCTTGAGAACCACAATTACTGGAAGAAGCCCTGTTCTGAAGAGAGAACGGAGATGGTGCTGAGTCATCCTCTGCAGAAATCATCAGAAATTTTAAAAATCATGTTCTAGGAATGTTCAGGAGTGTATGCAGGAGAAAGATATGATAGATACCTTTCATGGAAAAAGACAAGAAAGGGGTCATTAATACAAGATAAGACACAGTTTCTCACACCAAAGATGGAGGTGTCTCAGAGACTAGAAAGTAAAGGGAGAGACAGAGATAGAGAGACAGAGAGAGGGAGAGACACAGAGAGAGTCGGAGAGAGAGACAGAGACAGATGCAGAGAGAGATACAGAGAGGGGGGAGAGACAGAGATAGAGATACAGAGACAGAGATGGAGAGACAGAGAGAGGCAGAGACACAGAGAGAGTCGGAGAGAGAGACAGAGACAGATGCAGAGAGAGATACGAGGGGAAGAGACAGAGATAGAGAGACAGAGAGAGGCAGAGACACAGAGAGAGTCAGAGATAGAGACAGAGACAGATGCAGAGAGAGATACGGGGGGAGAGACAGAGATAGAGACACAGAGACAGAGAGAGAGATAGACAGAGAGAGAGACAGAGATAGATGCAGAGAGAGATACAGAGAGGAATAGACAGAGACAGAGACACAGAGACAGAAAGAGAGAGGGAGGGACAGAGAGAGACAGAGACAGAGAGAGATACAGAGAGAGAGGGAGACAGACAGAGATAGAGACAGAGGCAGGGAGAGCTATGGAGGGAGGAGCTGCAGCAACTGGAATGCACAAGATGTTGCCAGATGAAGCACACAGGGTTTGACTGTTAGTTTGTTGTTGCTTTCAAATAGTTTAAATGACCAAGAAACCATAACAAAACACGGCAAAGCCACCTGGCTGAGACACAGCCCGGACTCTGTGGGCCAGATGAGGTCTGCACGGAAGGTTCTGCCACTTAAGTACTTAACAATGACCTCAGAGACAACCTGCAACACTCAGAGCCACTCGAGACTCAGAGAGCCAAGTGAGACTCAGAGAACCACGCGAGGCTCACAGAGCCAAGCAAGAAGAGACACTCACTCACAGAGCCACAGAGCCACACGAGAACAGAGACTCACTCACAGAACCACGTGACACTCACAGAGCCACACGAGACTCAGAGAGCCATGCGAGACTCACAGAACCAAGCAAGAACAGAGACTCACTCACAGAGCCACAGAGCCACATGAGAACAGAGACTCACTCACAGAGCCACGTGAGACTCACAGAGCCACACAAGAACAGAGACTCACTCACAGAGCCACGCGAGACTCACAGAGCCACGTGAGACTCACAGAGCCACGTGAGAACAGAGACTGACTCACAGAGCCACGTGAGACTCACAGAGCCATGGAACAGAGACTCTGGGAACTGGTTTTCTAGCTCGAGTCAGCCTAGCGAAAGCCGCAATCTGCCAGTGACATCTGTCCTTGCCCCTCCAATCACTGTTCCCACAGAATGAGAGGGCTGGTGATTCCCACTGGGGAAGAAGATCAGAGAGAATACACTCCCTGCACTCTGGATTTTCAGTACATTGTAATAACATTCTGGCATCAAATACAGTTAATACAACCCACGGTCTCTTAAGAGAGGATTTTAAATAAATTATCAAAAGTAACCCTCAGTCATGTTTGTGTACTATTTTGTTTACATATGACCTCCATTTGTAAAAGTGAGACTCAAATGAGAAAACAAGACAAGGGAAGGTGGCTGTTCAGCGTTTTGCAAAAGTGAGAACACCAATTTTATTCACCTATTTATATGACAATAGGTCTCCACAATAAAACACTTATGATGCCTCGAGGTGGAGCTCTGATGCTGTGTGCCCTTTCAATTGTCTCAAGAATCAGATTATAGACTGGACAGAGTGCACTGTAAACCTCAAAGGAGTTTATGCACGTTAGCAATTCCGGGGGCGCTTTACCTCTGCCATGCTGCAGTCAGTTTACCAGGTGGGCGTTGCTGAGATGAGTTCACATCCCAAGGCAGGACATAACTTCTGTGAAGACCCACGGTAGAGAAACTCGTCCAACTGTCTTAAACCCTTGCTAGTCAATGGTTATTGAATTAGGGTCGGCCTACTAGGATTTGAAGAATCCCTGAGTTCTATGGAAGGCCAACTGGTCAACAGGCCGTGCTGGCAACACTTGGAGTTACACGGGTCCACGGCAGGGCCTCTGACCCCTCAGCCCCTTCCTGCATCCCCAGCGTCAGTGGTAAGTGGTCCAGGCCACCTCCTCTGAGTCTTCCAACACCTGTGATCAGCTGGCATGAATATCACAGCTCTGCTCAAAAACAAAATCAGCTCAGCCAATCAGATGTTCACCTCTGGGACTTGAATTTGAAAATATGGAGCAAATTACCAGCAAACGTTAAAGAACATGACTGCATGTGTTTTGAGGAGAATTCAATCAGTATTCATGCAAATGTTTAGCTGCGGTAAGCTCAAAGTGTTGGTTTCTTTTAAAACCTGGCAACTACAGGCAATGTGGTACCCTATGTTATCTGTGACATCCTGTGATATCTCTGGGGCAGCAAAGGTGCATTAGTAGAGGAAGTGAAGTCTGGATGGAGGGCAGAGTTTGTCGAGTAGAGTCTGGACGCTGATCCACTGTCAAGTGTTGGTCTGCCCAATGCCCCGTGGCCATGTGAGTCATGTGCATCAGGGGAGCTGAGTGGAGGCAGGCAGGGCTCACTGCACTGAATGTGCAGCTTTTCCATAAATCTAAAATTATTTTCAAGTAAAACGCTTACTTAGAAAGCCGTCCTTATCAATGAGAAGACAGGCAGGGTTTTACTTCTTGATGTCTGGAGGTGAAACTTGGTTTTATCTTTTCATTTACTTTCAGTGGAACAAAGTCCCAACATCAACACTGTATGTGACATGGATCCAAACTTTGCAGGTACCTAAAGCTATCAGGTTTTTGGTTTGCTTGCAGTTCTGATGGTCAGACTTCCAAAAGTAAAGCTGTTTAAACCAATAAGCTTCTAGATATTACACGTTACATTGGGACAGTTTGGAGAGAATGGTATGGTGGCAATTGGAAAAGGAAACTGCAGAACTATAGACTTCAGCCATAAATTTATATTGTGGAAACCACTAAAGCAGGCTGCTTATTTTTTAAATAAAACTTGGGAGTCATCAGAGAAAGAAAGCATTTAAAATTTAGAAATTAGAAACGTCTAAAATGAAGGGTAGTATTTTGTTTGTTTTTTGGCTTCTTCAACCACATAACTGACCCTCTGAGACACAGATCCTCTGCCTCCGACCTCCAAAGCAGCTGACGTCTGAGCAAGGCATCAGCTCTACAATATCTTAACGGCTATTTCAACTAAAGGAAAGAAATGGATTATTTATAAATTTGGAGCGAGAAATAAGCAATCTACAAGCAGAATCCTTTCCAATCATGTAGAAACAGCTAATGCCAGGACCAAGCCCTCTGTCTCTGTCCTCTTGCAAACACCAGGCATGGCTTTTCCTCGCTTACAGGACCAGCCCCCCGGCAGCCCCCTCCCTGCAGAGTGTCAAAGGCATCCTTACCGGAGGAGAGCTGAACACATAGAAGAATGAGCCCTTCAGTGCCAGGAACTTGGGTCTGCAGGTTTGAGAGGAGTCAGCTCCATGGAGTTTCTCATTTACCCACCCCATATGCACAACCTGCAGAGGGAAACCTTTGAAAATTAAAGACCAAGTCTTAATGAGGGCATATTGTCACAGTAGCGCAGTTAAGCACCTTGAGCAAGACGGGCCCCCACAGGTCAACACACCCAAAATCAGGAGGTGGGAGAAACGGGGAGATGTCCGAGTTTCCAAATCAAGTTCACACAATAGGAATGAATCACATCTTGAATTAAAAATTCAGTTTTGCATTGGGCCAGGTTTTATATGAGCACTTTCAGTTTTGGCCAATGGACTTCTCAGCTGCCTTAGAGTTGTTGGTTTCATTTATCTTTTAAGAAGATTGTATTGAAATATATTCTTTTAGAAGTTAGAATTTCAGATTTTTCTATGAAGTAGTAAAAACAGCTAATTATATTTTTCATTCCTATAGTGAACATAGAAGTTGGCATATGTGGAAAAATAATTGTTACTCTTTATGGTTCAACTTCTTAACAACACTGAAATAATGATAATTCATTCTTACAATGGGCAGTGAATATTTTTAGCTGTATGATATAAAATCCACACTATAAAAATCAGAATATGATTCAAAACATTTTAATAGTAATGTAATTTAAGAATTCAATGCATGAATTCAAACTAATATGAAGGAAAAATCCATCTTACCTAAAATTTTAATGTAACACATATTTTGCAGTAAGTGGTAGGAGTGATTTCAGTGTAGTTTTTTCATTTCCTTATTCTGCTATTTAAAGGAAAACCAACTAACATATGCTTACACAATAAAAACTTAAAACAACATTAATTTTTTAAAAGAAGTTAAAAATAAGTTGTCACAAAGATCCCAACCACTTTACCAAATGACATTGACCTACAAGCTATTTTTAAATTTTATTTTACTTTAAGTTCTGGGGTACATGTGCAGACCTTGCAGGATTGTTACATAGGTATACATGTGCCATGGTGGTTTGCTGCCTCCATCCCACCATCACCTACATTAGGTATTTCTTCTAATGCTATCCCTCCCAAATCTCTCCATCCCCTGCTATCCCTTCCCTAGCCCCCCAACCCCACAACAGGCCCCAGTGTGTGATGCTCCCCTCCCTGTGTCCATGTGTTCTCATTGTTCAACAACCACTTATGAGTGAGAACATGCGGTGTTTGGTTTTCCATTCCTGTGTCAGTTTGCTGAGAATCATGGTTTCTAGATCCATCCATGTCCCTGCAAAGGAAATGAACTTATCCTTTTTTATGGATGCATAATATTCCATGGTGTGTATGTGCCACATTTTCTTCATCCAGGCTATCACTGATGGGCATTTGGGTTGGCTCCAAGTCTTTGCTATTGTAAACAGTGCCACAACGAACATATGCATGCATGTATCTTTATAATACAACAATTTATAACCCTTTGGGTATATACCCAGTAATGAGATTGCTGGGTCAAATGGTATTTCTATTTCCAGATCCTTGAGGAATCACCACACTATATTCCACAATGGTTGAACTAATTTACACTCCCACCAACAGTGTAAAAGTGTTCCTATTTCTCCACATCCTCTCCAGCATCTGTTGTCTCCAGATTTTTTAATGATCGCCATTCTAACTGGTGTGAGATGGTATCTCAATGTGGTTT
>CAUYQU010062819.1:0-16532 GCA_963574635.1 Cheracebus regulus
ATCAAAACCACATTGAGATGCCATCTCACACCAGTTAGAATGGCAATCATTAAAAAATTTGGAGACAACAGATGCTGGAGAGGATGTGGAGAAATAGGAACACTTTTACACTGTTGGTGGGAGTGTAAATTAGTTCAACCAGCATGGAAGACAGTGTGGCGATTCCTCAAGGACCTAAAAATAGAAATTCCATTTGACTCAACAGTCCCATTACTGGGTATATATCCAAAGGATTATAAATTGTTCTATTATAGGGACACAGGCACACGAATGTTCACTGCAGCACTGTTTACAACAGCAGAGAACTGGAACCAACCCAAATGCCCATCGATGACAGACTGGACAGGGAAAATGTGGCACATATACACCATGGAATACTATGCAGCCATAAAAAACGATGAGTTCGTGTCCTTTGTAGGCACATGGGTGCACCTGGAAACCATCATTCTCAGCAAACTGACACAAGAACAGAAAATCAAACACCGCATGTTCTCACTCATAGGCGGGTGTTGAACAGTGAGAACACATGGACACAGGGAGGGGAGCATCACACACTGAGGTCTGTCGGGGGGAAATAGGGGAGGGACAGCGGTGGGTGGGGAGTTGGGGAGGGATAACATGGGGAGAAATGCCATATATAGGTGATGGGGAGGAAGGCAGCAAACTACATTTCTATGTCTGTACCTATGCAACAATCTTGCATGTTCTTCACATGTACCCCAAAACCTAAAATGCAATTTTAAAAATGTTACTAAAATATAAAAATATTTAAAAAAAAAAAAAAAGTTCTGGAGACCCCTAGGAGTCTGAAAACAGCCTGGAAGACACGAAAAAACCTCGTCTCTAGTAAAAAATACAAAACTTCACCGGCTGTGGTAGCATGCGCCTGTAGTCCCAGCTACTCAGGAGGCTGAGGCAGGAGAATCCCTTGAGCCCAGAGGCGGAGGTTGCAGTGAGCTGAGATCACACTACTGCATTGCAGCCTGGGCAACAGACTGAGACTCTGTCTCAAAACCAAAAACCAAGAAAAAAATAAGTTCTGGAGACCCCGTATCTCTGCACAGGGAGGGCCAGGGCAGCAAACTCCAAGCCTTGAGCTCCAGGGAAATCTCACCCTCCTTCGCTGTGTCAGCCGTTGGCAGCATCTTTAGTTTGAGAAGTGACAGATCCGTTTCCTGATCTGAGCACCCGTCACGGTCCCCCTGCCCTGGGAGAACGCAGGATGGGCTGGAGGCCAGGCTCTGCTGTGTCTCCCTCCCGCCCACCCAGCCCCTTCCCTCACACCAGAGCGCCCCCCCTCCCCATCTGTGGCCATTTCTTTCTCTTTCCTCTAATTTTTTGCCACTCAATATCTATGGCAAAAAAAAAAAAAAGTGATCAGGACAACCTTCCTGATCAATGCTCAAGCCGTCAAAGCCAACGCCTTTGAATCTCTGTGGTTTCAGATATCTCACATGCTTGCTTTCTGGTTAGATGAACGCTGGGGGGTAGAGAAGGAGAAGAATTGGGAAAGACAGAGCCAGCACACTGGGGGCCAGACGCCACCCTTATAAGGCACGCCAAGCCTTCTTACATGGGTTCTGAGGACATTTTTTTTTTCATTGGATTTTAAAAAAATCATCCTTGAAAAACAACCCAGTTTTATAAAGTGAGGCCCCTGGGAAGAGCAGGCCACTCCCGCAGGGCTGCAGGGAGTGAGTTATCCCTGACTGATGAGCTGTTTCTCCTCCCTCCTCTTTGCCAAGGCTTTGTTGGGAAGACCTGGGTCACAGCCAGCCAGGAAAAGGCTTGAGAGGGGCTTGGAGCCTGTGTAGGGAACCAGGTGGTTCATGAAGCCTTCCCAGGCTTCAACAAGCCCAGTGGCTGAGCCAGGAGCCGGGTCCCTGCTGGCTGTCAGGGTGTCCGCCTCATGTTTCATCTGAGCATCTCATGGCTGGCAGACCATCAGTTCCTAATGTCCCACAGTCATGAATCTCTGAGTGTCTTGGTTTCCCTGTTTTCTCACTTCTCAGCTAAGTCTCCTTAGACCCAAGCTTAGGGATCACTGCTCAACCCCAAACTGCAGAGGTGCATTTCAGTTCTTTGCAACAAATACATTTGGACACTTCTGTGGTTGGCTCCTTCGGATTTTTTTCTTTTCTTTCTCTCCCTCCCTTCCTCTTTCCTTCCTTCCTCCCCTTTCTGTCGCTCTTTCTTTATTTCTCTCGCTTTCTCTCTCTCTCTCTCTCTTTCTCTTGCTCTGTTGTCCACGCTGGAGTGCAGTGACACCATCTTGACCCACTGCAACCTCTGTCTCCCAGGTTCAAGCAATTCTCCTGTCTCTCTCCTGAGTAGCTGAAATTACAGGTACCTGCCACCACTCCTGGCTAATTTTGGCATTTTCAGTAGAGATGGGGTTTCACCATGTTGGCCAGGCTGGTCTCAAACTCCTGATCTCAAGTGATCTGCCAGGCTTGGCCTCCCCAGATGCTGGGATTGCACGTGTGAGCCACTGTGCCTGGACTTCACACTTTCTTGGAAAAGGAAGAGAGAGAGAGAGAGACAGATAGGGAGGGAAGGAGGTGGGAGGTTGAGGTGAAATGCACTAAGTGCAAGGCACTGTGATGAAGAGAGAAGTATCATGGTTCTTGCCCTTGGAATCTCCTATTTGGAAGAAGAAAACAGATGCAATACATCGGGCTTCCACCCTGTAGCCCAGGCAGTTATGAAACAGGGTCTGTGCCTACTGGCATGAATGGGGCTCTAGGCATATTAGGAGATTCCAGTGTTCCTTCCCACAGAGAGGCACCAGCCAGTGGATGGACTTCACACATGTGGCTTCCAGCTTGACTTCCTCCGCTGGGTATGGATACAGCCTCCGAAACCTGATTGCCGAAAAACAACGAACGAAGAAGGAAAACAAGGAGAGGTGAAGAGGGATCAGTGAGGCTGTGGATGGATCCAGAAGACAGGATACTGTCTGGTCTCACCAGAGATTATCATCATCCCTAATAAGTGGTTGATGGGCTCATATTCCTCCTAGAATGCAATCGCATCTTACCCGCTCCCTAGTGGACACCCGCCCCCCTGTCCAGGTGATCAGTCACTCAGTATCTGCTTCTTAAACTCTGGAGACAGGTTGTTCTAAGGCAGAAAACCTCTTTCTGACAGGGAGCAAAGCCCGATGTGAGTCTCAAGAATGTCTTCCCTCTGTCCAGCCCTCTGGAGGCTGAAGACAAGACTAAACTTTCTCTCGCCTGATGAGATTGAAACCTACTGTGCAGGCCAGGCAGAGCGCTCCCACCTGTAATTCCAGTGCTTCTGGAGGACAAGGCGAAGGATGTTTGGGGCCACAAGTCTGAGACCAGACTGGGCACAACAGCGAGACCTCCAGCTGGGTGTGCTGGTCACGCCATAATCCCAGCTCCTGGGGAGGCCAAGAAGGCAGGATCACCTGAGGTCAGGAGTTCAAGACCAGTCTGGGCAACATGACAAAACCCCAGCTCTACTAAAAATACAAAACCTTAGCTGGGCATGGTAGTGCTCGCCTGCAATCCCAGCTACGTGGAGGCTGAGGCAGGTGAACTGCTTGACCCTGGCAGGCGGAGGGTTGCTGTGAGCCGAGATTGCACCACTGCACTCCAGCCTGGGCGACAGTGGGAGACAGAGCGAGACTCTGTCCCAAAAAACAACTGCAGAAAACCAAATAGTGAGACCTTGCCTCGACAAAACAAAAAATTTTAAAACCACCCTGGTTGCAGTGAGCTCTGATCACATCGCCACACTCCAGCCTGGGCATCAGAATGTCCCCTGTCTCTAAAAAGGAAAAAAAAATTAAGCTCCACGATGCCTCAAAGTCAGTGGGCCCCTTTCAGCTTGAACACAGCTGCCGTGACTGTGAGGAGAACAGCCTCTAGTCTGAGGGCAGCACCTTGATCAGTGGATAGAATTCATCTCTGCCACCTGGAGACAAGGGGCACCTTCTTGGCTAGAAAAGCCCTGCGCCCTTTCCTGAGGATGGGGCATACATTGCTGACAGTTTTAATCTAGTGTGTCATTTTTTATTTTTTTCTTCCCTTTTTGTTTTTAGAGTCAGCGTCTTGTTCTGTCACCTAGACTGGAGTGCAGTGATGCAATCGTAGCTCACTGCAGACTCGAACTCCAAGGCTCAAATGATTCTCCTACCTCAGGCTCCCAAGTAGCCGAGGCTACAGGTGCACCTACTGATACAGGAGTTGAGAAGAAATCACATAGGCAGATAGTGAGGGCAACGAAGTCATCGGTAATGTTTTCCTTTTCATGAAAAGCAGTCCTCAGAAGACCAGCCTCTAAAATTAAGCTGCAGACAGAGACAAGCAGGCTGGAAGCTTGCCCGGGTGAATGCCAGTGGCTGTGCCAATAGGAAAAGGCTACCTGGGTCTCGGCACTGCCAACATGGAGGCTCCATGTTCCCTTCTCTTGGCCAAATCTTGTGGACCAGGAAGAAGACGATATGGTGCCAACCAGGCAGATACCCCGTTTGCATAGTAAGACTAGGATGGGGTGACCAGCCTCCCCCATGCACTATGTAAACATGACACCTGGTTGAACCAACCTGTGGGCCTTATAAAAATCAGATACCGTCTTTTCAAGCCTACCTTTAAACTCTGATGGAGTCCGAGGGCTGGATTTTCTTTTTCAGGAACCCCTCTCTCTCGCAAGGGAGAGAGACCTGTTTGCCTCTTTTTCTTGAGACAAAGTCTTGTTCTGTCGCCCAGGCCAGAGCGCAGTGGAGCGATCTCAGCTCACTACAACCTCCGCCTCCCAGGTTCAAGCAATTCTCCTATCCCAGCCTCGTGAGTAGCTGGGATTACAGGCGCCCACCACCACACCTGGCTAATCTTTTTGTATTTTTAGTAGAGACGGGGTTTCGGCATGTTGGCCAGTCTTGTCTCAAAGTCCTGACCTTGTGATCCACCCACCTCCATCTCCGGCAGAGGCCGAGGTTACAGTGAGCCAAGGCTGCCCGCCCAGTGCACTGCTGGGGTCCCAGGCGTGAGCCACCACGCCCAGTCTCCTTTCTCTTTTTCCTGCTTATTAACCCTCCGCTCCTAAACTCACTCCTCATGTGTATCAGTGTCCTTGATCTTCTTGGGGTGAGACAATGAACCCTGGGTATTTACCCCAGACACTGACCCCACCACAATACCACTCTGCCTGGCTAAATGTTTCTTCCTTTTGTAGAGGTGAGATCTCACGATGTCACCCAGGCTGGTAGCATTTCTTAAGTAGAGTAATAGGTGGCATCCTTCTAAAGAAAAAAAAGAAAAACTCTCACGGACCCTCAGGGCTGACCTAATTTATGTTTTGCTGTTGTGTTTCTCAAATACATGTAAACATAAAATGGCTTCTACTCATAGGTCTATTGCAACTATAAAATAAGAATAAATTTGTAGGTCGAAATGAACAAATCTACATAGCAGATAAAATCTCAGTCAACAGCATTCATTTAACCTGGTGGCACTGCTGCTCACTGACATGGAATCGTTGCTACTCCAGATGTGAACGTGGCACCAGCAGAGCCAGCAGACGCTCCTCTGTGCCTCCTGATCACCTGACTCTCCCTCTAGTTTCCTGTGCTCCTCTGGAGTATTTTGGAATCATTTACTCACTATTCATTCATTCACCCTATATTTGTTGAGGAGCTACTTTCTCGCAAGAGTAGCTAAGGGTGAATTAGTAAGCAAAGAGGGTAGAAGTCCAGCTCTCTGGGAATTCATATTCTGGCAGCTTTCCTGAGTGACAAAGACATTTCTGTGAAAATCTCCACCCTTGGCTGGGTGCAGTGGCTGACGCCTGTAACCCCAGCACTTTGGGAGGCCCAGGCAGGTGGATCACCTGAGGTCAAGAGTACAAGACCAGCCTGGCCAACATGGCGAAACCCTGTTTCTACTAAAAATACAAAAGTTAGCTGGGCCTGGTGGCAGATGCCTGTAATCCCAGCTGCTCGGGAGGCTGAGGCCGAGGTTACAGTGAGCCGAGACGGCCCCAGCACTGCACTCACTCTGGGCAACAAGAGTGAAACTCCACCTCAGAAAAAAAAGTCACCACTCTATTCTCTCTACTCTATGACAATTCCCATAGAACACCTTAGCCCCAGGGCTGTTGGCACACCAATGTCCTAAAGCCACGTTCAGTACTCACCTGGGCCACCCACATAATGTACAAGATGTTCACATTAATTTTTTTTTTGATACGGGGTCTCACTCTGTCATCCAGGCTGGAGTGGTGTGATCTCAGCTCACTGCAGCCTCCGCCTTCTGGGGTCAAGCAATTCTCCTGCCTCAGCCTCCTGAGTAGCTGGGGCTACAGGCGTGCACCACCAGGCCCGGCTAATTTTTGTTTTTAGTAGAGATGGGGTTTCACCACCGTGTTGGCCAGGCTGGTCTGGAACTCCCAAAGTGCTGGGATTCCAGGGGTGAGCTACCGTGCCTGACCTAATTTCTGATAATCACCAAAATAAAAACAAACACACTTTGAAAACCTTACAAACGTCTTGTACATGCAAAAGTCAGAGGCTCAGCCAGGCACAGTGGCTCACGCCTGTAATTCCAGCACTTCGGGAGGCCAAGGTGGGTGGATCATGAGGTCAAGAGATCGAGACCATTCTGGCCAACACGGTGAAACCCCGTCTGTACTAAAAATACAAAAATTAGGCATGGTGGCGTGCACCTGTAATCCCAGCTATTCGGGAGGCTGAGGCAGGAGACTCGCTTGAACCCGGGAGGCGGAGGTTGCAGTGAGCCGAGATCACACCACTGCACTCCAGCCTGGCAACAGAACAAGACTCTGCCTCAAAAAAAAAAAAAAAAATCAGAGGCTCTCTAGATGCCTGTAAATCCCCAGTTGGAGAAGCACAGCTTGAGTCACTTTCCATTACACACACATCCTTTTATCTTGTTGAGGAGTTTGATAAGGAAGTGCTACCAGCAGACCAGCGGCAGCTCTTATCTCTAAGAGAAAAAATGACTCAAGGAGTGGGTGTCTCTCACTCTTGCTTTGCTCCCTATCTCACCTTGTGGGGAAGAGAGCTGCCTTGGTCCATCTGAGTTGCTCTTATGGAATCCCTGAGCTGGGCAGTTTTATAAAGAAGTGAGGTTTATCTGGCTCACGGTTCTGCTGGCTGCACAAGAAGCGTGGTGCCAGCCTCTGCTTCTGGTCAGGGCTGTGGGCTGCCCCACTCATGGTGGAAGGCGAAGGGGAGCTGGTGTGTTCAGGGATCACCTTGTGAGAGAGAGAGGAGGCTGAAGGCTCCTTTAAACAACCAGCGCTCCCGGGAATGAAGACAGTGAGAACTCACTCATGACCCAAGCCGTTCATGAGGGATCCCCAGCCAGGATCAGAACACCTCCTAACCAGGCTCACCTCCAACACTGAGATTCAGAGGGGGCAAATATCCAGACAGTATCACGAACAAAACCTCACAATTTGCTGGGTGGGACATTGGAAAGCCTGGTGAGAGTGAGGTAGACGGATACTCGGCGAACTTCATCAATATCAATTGCACTCATTTTTCACTGAATTCATAGTTCATTGGTAACTAATATAATTTCTGCTCCCCAGTCCTGAGAGTCTGGGCTCTCCTCCACTGTGCCACTTGGAAAGGTGGGAACAGTAAAGTTTTTGGTGGGATGGGTGCAATAGACAGTGGGCAACAGCATGAGCTTTGGATACTGAGATTTCCACAGAGGCCGGCAGCACAGCCACTGGTAAGTTGTAACGCAGAGCACATGTAATCCCACCACGCAGGTAACAAACAACGGAAGACATGGGCTGCTCAGCTTTCCATTATTCCCCAGACATTTTGCCCTTGAAAATACATGCAGAATGAAATCTGCAATCCTAGCCCAAGGCACCAAACCAAATTTCTAGTGTCAGAGGCCACACCTCTTGATTTCTCTGCCTCAATACAAGCTGCAACCTCTTTAATTCAGAATCTGTGACGCTTGAATTTAAAAGTATGCCTCTACATGTGCCCATATGAATAAGGCTCCGAAAATGAGAATGTAAAGAAAAAGCTATTTACCTGTGTGTCTTCTCAATGCTTCGGCGGCCCCCTTGGGATGGATCCTACCTCTCTGCTATTTATACCCACTTCTTTGAAGAGTGTCCTCCCCCTGGGGCCCGTGTGGGAACTAGAGGAAAGTTCTGGTCCAGGTGCACCCTGAGACTGCACTGATACTGCCACTGTTTTATAATTCAAATTCCCTTTGCCCCCAAAAGCTCAGACCCAACCTACCACAAACTTGCCCAAATTAATGGGATTATAAGTACTTATCAGAGCTGTTGCCATAATTATTTTATTTTATTTTTAGTTTTCAGAGATGGGGTCTTGCTCTGTTGGCCAGGCTAAGTGCAATGGCACAATCGGAGCTCACTGCAGCCTTGAACTGCTGGGATCAAGCAATCCTCCTGCCTTAGCCATTAGAGAAGCTGAGACGACAGGCACATACCACTGTGCCTGACTAATTTTTAAATTTTTTGTAGAGACGGGGTCTTACTGTGCTGGCCCCTGGGAAGCAGCTCTTTTTTCTTCTGGAGAGTTTGCATGAGGTTCTAATCAGCAATCAGCTGAAGGCACAGTGACACAGCCAAGGACACCTGCAGGAGGCTAGGAAGAATGAGAAGCAGAGACCCCTGATTCCCATCGGCCCTGCCAGATGATCCAGAGACTGAGGCAGGGGATTGCTCGAGCCCAGGAGGTCAAGGCTGCAGTGAGCTATGGTCACGCCACTCTACCCCAGCCTGGGTATTCGTCTGTTCTCACGCGGCTATGAAGAACCTGTACGCAGCCATCCAGACGACCATCTGTGCTCTTCTGAGCTCCACGAGCACATGTGACAATACCTCAGAGGTGTCATCTGCATCTGTGCCTCGCTCTTGACTGCTGTGAGATAAATATGAGTGACGGCAACTCTGTGGAAGAGAGCCCCGCCCCCTCCATGAAGGACACAGCCAGTGCTTTTGGTTGGCGTGGGAAGAACTGCTGTTAACTGCTGCTGCCTGGGGGTATTTTCTGCTGGGGTAGATTCAAGCATGGGCCAGTGAGGAGGGCAGAAAAGGGTAATTGTCACTATTAACCATAAGCACCTCCGTGATTTGAGTACTTCCTATGTGCCAGGCACCATGCAAAGTTGTTTATAAGCACCGTCTCTCTCTTTCCCTCTTTTTTTTTTTTTGAAACAGAGTCTCGCTCTGTCGCCCAGGCTGGAGCACAGTGGCGTGATCTCAGCTCACTGCAATGTCTGCTTCCTGGGTTCAAGCAATTCTCCTGCCTCAGCCTCCTGAGTAGCTGGAACTACAGGTGCCTGCCACCACGCTCGGCTAATTTTTGTATTTTTAGTATGGACCAGGTTTCACAGTGTTGGCCAGGCTGGTCTTGATCTCCTGAACTCACGATCCACCCACCTCAGCCTCCCAGAGTGATGAGATTACAGGTGTGAGCCACTGTGCCCGGCCTGAAAAGTTTTTCATAAGCACCTTCTCTTTTAAGCTTATGGGCAGATGCTACCATTTTCTCTCTATAGACGGGGACACTGAAACTCAGGAAGATTAATAACCAGTCTCAGTGTCACGTAGTGTGTATGTGGTAGGTTTGAGTTTCACACCTCAGCCTTTCTCACTGAAATCTCTGGTTCTGGACTAGGCATGGTGGCTCATGCCTGTCATCCCAGCACTTTGGGAGGCGGAGGTGAAAAGATCACTTGAGGCCAGGAGTTCAAGACCAGCCTGGGCAACATAGCAAGAACCTGTATCTACAAAAAACTTAAAAATTAGCTGGGCATGGTGTTGCATCCCATAGTCCCAGCTACTCCAGAGACTGAGGCAGGAAGATTGCTTGAGCCCAGGAGTTCAAGGCTACAGTGACCTATGATCACATCACTGCACTCCAGCCTGGGTGACAAGCAAGACCCTGTGTTTTAGTCCATTCTCACACTGCTATAAAGAACTACCTATGACTGAGTAATTTATGAAGAAAAGAGGTTTAATTGACTCACAGATCCACAGGCCATACAGGAAGCATGGCTGGGAGACCTCAGGAAACTTACAATCATGGTGGGAGATGAAGGAAGAGCAGGTACATCTTCCCATGGCTAGAGGAGAAGAGATAGCAAGTGAAGTGGGAGGAGCCACACACTTCTTTTTTGAGGCAGAGCCTTGCTTTGTTACCCAGGCTGGAGTGCAGTGGCTCAGCTCTGAAACCTCCACCTCCACGGTTCAAGCGATTCCCCTTCCTCAGCCTCCTAAGTAGCTGGGACTATAGGCAAGCGCCACCACACTCAACTGACGTTTTGTGTTTTAGTAGAGACAGGGTTTCACCATGTTGGCCAGGATGGTCTTGATCTCCTGACCTCATGATCCGCCCGCCTCGGCCTTCCAAAGTGCTGGGATTACAGGCGTGAGCCATCGCGCCCAGCCTGCCGCACTTTTAAACAACCAGATCTTGTGAGAACTCACTCACTATCATGAGAACAGCAAGGGGGAAATCCGCCCCCATGATCCATCACCTCCCACCAGCTTCTTCCTACAACATTAGGAATTAACAATTCAACATGAGATTTGGGTGGGGACACAGAGCCAAACCATATCACTCTGTCCCAAAAAGAATAAGAAGAAGAAGAAGAAGAAGAAGAAGAAGAAAAGAAAAGAAAAGATTCAGGAGGCAGTGGTCGTCTTGATACCTTGAAGTCTACTCAAAGGAGAACAGCTGGGGCATTAAGGAACCTGGAAGGCACATCCTACCAATGTAGAAACCAAGAACCAATTGTGCCGGGCTGGGGGGACTCTGATGTGGGCAGATCACCATCAGTGCCTTCAGTGATCAGTGGACCATGGTTGGGAGGGAGGAGTGCATGCAGAGGAGATCATTAACAGATGATATGAATTTGTTCTTTGTGACCTAAAGAATGGGAATGGGACCAAGTGGATGGAAGCCGGGCAAAGCCTTTGACTCGATGAAAGAAGCTGCTTTCTAACGGAGCCATGCTCCCAAAGCTGAGATGAGGTTTCAGGAGGGAGGGAGCCCTGTGTGCCTGGAGGGGTTCAAGCCGAGGTGGGCAGCCTTGACTGTCACTGCTAGTCCCACACTTACGTCACCCCACTGTTCTTGGGTGAGCCTTCTGATGGCTCCTGGTCCCAGAATCCAAGTGCTGATAGGATTGTGAGCTCTGTGCTCCGGTGACAGAAATGGGCGTCAGAGAGCTTCTTTTCATGGAGATGAGTGCAGCACCTGGAAGATGAAAGCTGTATTTGTTTCATGTCACTTGTAGGGAGGAGAACCAGATTTGACAGTTCAAAGTTTATTTAACTCAGTGACTCTCAAAGGTGAAAAGAAAACACATGATTTAAAAAGAAATGACAATATTTAATCATGAGCAAAGTCAAATGTGCATTCCTAAGTCTTTTGTTTCAAGAAAATGCAACAGGCATATTTTAGGTCTAGCAGACGGAGAAGAAATGGTCATAGACTCTTGGCTGTTTCAAAATTTCTTCTTGGGAAGAAGCAAATCTCATGTATAAATGATGTAGGTACTTTATTTACAGGAGGGGGACACAGCTCTTCACTCCTTAAGTGTGGGTTGTGCATAGCGACTTTCTTCCTAAGAACACCCTGTGGAAAAGTAGAAGGAACGCTTTACCGCAGAGAAAACTGACAGACACTGTATTAGCCAGGTGATCAAAGCCAACATCAGCAGTCATAAATCACGTTCATAACACATCCCCCGATGTGAAGTGATGAAAATGGCACTTCCCCTCTGCGATCTTCCTCCCCAAAAAAACCATAACCACAGTTTAATCACAAGAGAAACATCAGACAAATTCCAGTACAGGGGCACCCTACAAAATATCAGTACTCCTCAAAACACCAAGATCAGTAAAAACAAGAAAAGCTTGAGAAAATGTCACCTCTTAACCAAGAGACACCTACAGAGACATGACAAATAAATGTAATGCAGTATCCTGAATGGGATTTGGAACCAAAAAAAAAAAAAGGATATTAGGATAAAATTCAAGAAAATCTGAATAAACGACAGGCTTCAGTTAATAATAATGATTCAGCCTGGGCAATATGGCAAAACCCCATCTCTACTAAAAACACAAAAATTAGCCAGGCATGGGGGTGCACACCTGTAATCCCAGCTACTGGAGAGGCTGAGGCAGGAGAATCACTTGAACCTGGGAGGTGGAAATGGCAGTAAGCTGAGATCTCGCCACTGCACTCAAGTCCGGGTGACAGAGCTCTCAGTATCACATTACACCTATTTTAAAAGTGACCACGTGATTGGAGGTGAATCACTCCCCAGCAATTGCATAGCATTTCACAGGTTTGGATAAAATATTGGTTGGCTGCTTATTTGTTGTTTTCATCCCCTGTTCCTTCCTGTCTCCATTGTTGAGCACAATTATTGGCATAAAAGAAGTTTTTAATACCCATTTTTAGACTGGGCAATAAAACAAGAATCCCATTCTCTCTCTCTCTTTCTTGTCCTCTTTCTCTCTTTCATTCTTTTTTTTCTTTCTTTTGCTGTTTCTTTCTTTCTTTCTCCTTTTCTCTTTTTCTAAAAAAAAAAGTATCAACATTGGTTTATTGATTCTAACAAATATATCTAACTCGTGAATGATTTTTATGATAGGGGAAGTTTGCATGTGTGGTGGCGGGAGTAAATTATGAGAACTCTTTGGTCTCACTCAATTTTTCTGTAAATCTAAAACTGTTCTAAAATAGAGTCTAATACAAATTTTGAAAAGTGTTCCATGGGCATTGTGTCACACAATCATCTCAGGCAGCCCCGGCCCATTCTGGATGCCAGGGTCTGAGAAGTGATCATCCATTTGCCCAAGAGATATCACTGCCACTTCTAACACTGGGCCATTATTAGCCATCACAAAGGAAGAGGTGGCCTTGGGTGTTCTTCTCAGCAGAGCCATAAAAGTGCAGTGATACAGACAGTTTAGTCAATACCATTAATAGCTATTACAGAAAAGGCAGTTGGGACTTGGATTTGTGGGAATCCATCTTTCTGCTCCCTGAGAGAATAAGAGGATGTGTCAGAGACTGCTGGCTGTCTACCCAAGTTCCCCGACTTCTTGGGTTAGACAACTCTGTCCCATATTGCTGCATTCAGCAATGCGTGCAGTTGGGAAACCACAGTTGCTGGCTTCCCTTGAAGACAGGGGTGGCCAGTGAGAGGTAAGTGGATGTCACTGGGTTGAATTATGGGAATGCTCTTTAAAGAAGATAATCCAGCTGGGTGATACACCCTTTGGCCCTTGCCCTCTCTTTTTACTGCTGCCTGGAATACAGACGTAATGGCTGGAGCTACAGCAGCAGCCATCTTGCAAACCATTTTGGAAAGACA
Organism: Cheracebus regulus; assembly: GCA_963574635.1. Lineage (NCBI taxonomy): Eukaryota > Metazoa > Chordata > Mammalia > Primates > Pitheciidae > Cheracebus > Cheracebus regulus. Next base: position 13,380 of record CAUYQU010062819.1, read on the forward strand.
AATGTGACTTTGAAATGGTGCAGCAGGAATAACAAGGCTCTTGACGAAGCTGCCATACTAACTCAGGCTTGCCTACTCAAGGATTTCTTTACATGAGAGAAAAATAAAGTGAAAAAATAAACCTTTGGTTTATGCCACAGTCATCTGGGTTTCTTCATATATGCCATTGAACGTCACCTTTACTGATCCAGGAGCAAGATTTCTGCTGATTCAGAAACAGTGTGGTCTAAAATTTGAGTGCAGTGGTTTGACCTGAAGATGAAGATGTAGCGTTGTGTGGGAAGATTCTGGAGCTCGTAATTTTGTAGGTGAGTTAGGAATGAATCAGCCACTGCCACATACAAAAGCCACTTACTGAAGCAGACCAAACACTCTGTCGAATCCACAGCCTGAGTAGAGGCAGGCTAGAGGAGAGAAGATTCTCCCAGGCTGCGGTTAGGCAGCACAAGGACATGTGGGCCAGGCCAGGTACGAGATGAAAAAAGAACTTGTAGACAAGTTCCCAACAGTTTCAGTGTCAGGAGAGTTAACATGGAGAAGGAGAGCCCAGGCGGGCCAGACTCCCTGGGGCCAATACACATTGAGTAGTGTGAGGCTAGGCCTGTGCATTCTAAGACTGGAGCCACCATGAGCAGACATGGCTCTCAATCTCCTTTCAAAGTAAGTGGAAACATGTGATACCGTTTTCCCCAACAGAGGCCAGGCACAGTGGCTCACACCTGTAATCCCAGCACTTTGGGAGACCTAAGTGGATGGATCACTTGAGGTCAGGAGTTCGAGCCCAGCCGCGCCAACACAGTGAAACTCCGTCTCTACTAAAAATACAAATATTAGCCAGACGTGGTGGTGCATGTCTGTAGTCCCAGCTACTCCAGAGGCTGAGGCAGAAGAGTTGCTTGAGCCCAGGAGGTGGAGGTTACAGTGAGCTGAGATCACGCCACTGCACTCCAGCCTGGGTGACAGAACAATACTCTGTCTCAAAATTATATATATATATGATTATATATATTATATATATAATCATATATATTAATTACTATATATGTAATTATATATATATTACTATATATATAATAATAATAATTTTCCCCAAAAGAATGTGAGTAGATATCATAGGCAGCTCTTTGGGGCTGCACTTTTGTGGGAGAGAGTTTGCCTTGACCACACTCCCTTTCTCCTCTGGGCTGGATGCAGACAACAGGGCCTTTGGGGATAGTAGAGCCATAAGGGGGAAGGAATCTGAGTCCCTAAATATCCGCATGAAACAGACCCTCCTCCTTGTCCTGAATGCCACATCAGGATTGTTTTGTTGAGCCATTGCATGACTGGGGTTATTTGTCACTGCACTTCTGCCTGCTCTAGCTAACACATCTTTTACATATTGTCAGTTATCTATTTCTGCATAATAAATTCTCCCACAATCCAATGACTTAAAGCCACAGCATTGATCATCTCATAGTCTCAGGGGGTTATCTCCTGAAGGCAGCTTTGGGGAGTCCTTTGCTTCAGGGTCTCTTCCCGGCTGCAGTTGAGATATTGGCTACAGCTGGAGACATTTCAAAGCTCGAATGAGGGAAGATTCCTTTTCAAGACCCACATTGCTGGGATAATGCTGTTGGCCTGAGAGCCTCTGTTCTTTGCTGGCCAGAAGCCTGCGTTGTTCACCATGTGGGCCTGTTTGTAGGGCAGCTCATGATGGGATGTTTCCATCAAAGTGAGTGAGCAGGAAGCAGCCATGAGAAGAGCTGGCCCAATGGAAATCAGTCTCGTCTAGCCGAACCTCACACGTGAAACCCCGTACTTTTGCCATCATCCTTTTGCTAGAAGCAAGTCTCTTGCTTTGGTCCATCTCAGAGGGAGGGGATTAGGGAGGGGTGTGAACAACCAGAGGCAGCAATCACTGGGAACCATTTCAAAAGCCGTGTCTGCCACAGGGCAGGGTGGCTCACGCCTGCAACCCCAGCACTGTGGGAGGCCAAGGTGGGTGGACTCAGGAGTTCGAGACCAGCCTGGGCAACATAGCAAGACCTTGTCTCTGCAAAAAATAGAAAAATGAGCCACCTGTGGTGGCGTATACCTGTGGTCCCAGCTACTCCGGAGGCTGAGTTGGGAGGACCTCTGGAGCCCAGGAAGTCCAGGCTGCAGTGAGCTGTGATAGCACCGCTGCAGTCCAGCCAGGGCGACAGAGCAGAGCCATCTCAAAAAACAAACGAAGAAACCCCACTCTGTCTTCCACACATCACAGTATCACAAGAACCCTGTTTAGATACAAGATTAATCTAATTTGGAGAGGCCCATTTAAACAAGGAAACAGAGGCAGAGAGATTCCATACCTTCTCCCAGGTGACTCGGGTCATCCGTGATAGAGGGAGAATGTTCTGTAAGATGCTGGCAACTGTGATTTGTACACCACCACCCACGGTGGTGGTGCCCTGTGGGGAGGCTGCCTGGAGGAGGAGTCGCAAAAGGGCCTGCAGTATCTGACTACGGAAGCTGTGAAGAAAGAGGCTGCCACCCTCTGCAATCCCCCCTGCAGGTTCCCGGGTTTCATGAGCTGCAGGGCTGACCCCAGCCTCAAAGAGCTGCAGGCTTAGCAGGAAGTCGTGTGTGTGTGTGTGTGTGTGTGTGTGTGTGTGTGTGTGTGTGTGTGTGCGTGCAAAACAGAGAGAGGGAGAGGGAAAAGGAGTAAGAGAGAGGCACAAAAGGGACAGGAAGAGAAATGAAAAGAGATACAGAGAAACAGTAAAGAGTGACAGGGAGAAATAAACCAAATTACACATAAAAGTAGAGACAAAATAGAAATATTTAGAGAGAAAGCCAAAGAGACATAAGGATGGGGAGGAAGGGTGGGAGGGAGGAGGGAGGAAGGATGAAAGGGGAGGGGAAAAGGATAAAAAAGGAAAGGGAAGGAAGGAAGAAAAAAGAGGGGGGGAGGTAAGCAGGAAGGGAGGAGGGAAGAAAGAAGAAAAACTGAAGGAAGGAAGGAGGTAGGGAAGGAAGCAATGAAGGAAAGAAAGAAGGAAAGAAAAGTGAAGCAGGGAAGGAAGAAGGGAAGGTAGGAAGGAAAGAAGGAAGGAAGACGAGAGGGAGGGAACGAAGGAAGGGGAGGAGGGGGGCAGGGGAGGGAGGAGGAGGGAAGGAAGGGGAGGAGGG